>DWPA01000153.1:0-32098 GCA_018251375.1 Calpodes ethlius
ATAGATTTTGTCAGTAGTAGGACCTAACACAGCTCACCCAGGGAGGTGCTACCGCGTCACTTATTTCTGCAGTTTAACAATTGTGACAGTTCCACTTGAGTACCTAAAGGATTATTGGTTGCAGGTTACTTTTATATAAGAGGCGATAATCTGTTCTCGGGATAACATGTGTGATCAATTAAGAATGGAGTAAATTACTAACGATTACTAATACTTAGTAAAAGTACTAACTAATGATAGCAGTACTAGGATGCTAGCAATGTCAGCTCGTTCCTATTCTTATCACAAAAAGAAAAATAATCTATATCTTGCAAATTTTCATACGGTAATGGCTTAATAAAAGGATGATCTATATAACATTGATTATACATACCCGATCTATTATCACTAAAATAACCTTGTTCTACACCTTTATTATGTTTTACACCTTGTTCTAAGTTTCTAATTTTGCAACCGAAGTTTTTAAAAGTCTGAGATTTCGCTGCAAACGCTTCCGTTTGTTCGTTCCCAGCACGCTTGATGGCTCTGCTTACCATGAGAAAGGATCCATGCCGTATTCTTATCCCGAGTGATAATTAATGTTGCAATAGCGAAAGTTATTTTATTATACGTTAATGATGATTTCAATGTCGTATACTTCATGAAATATTGTTGAGATAACAACTCATAAAATTTCAGGTTTTACAAAATGTCCTTTCATTTATCATTTCATTCTACTTGCGGCATAATGTACCTACTGTTTGAAATGTTATTGTAGTTTATTGCCCTTGAGCAACTCCATAATTTAGGTAAGTACAAGTACAAGCCATCTTCAATTACGTCCTCTCACTCTACTTTTAATCTGAAACGCGCACCTTATAAATTTTTTGCCAGTTGCCAGGCATTTGACTTGAAAAAAATTGATACCTAGAATACTGACAACTAACTAATATAATCCATAGAAGTTTTAGCGATTAAAAGATACAGATAGAAATAGAGAAATAGAAAAAGATAACAAAAATATTTCTGTCAAATAATACTTACAATTGTTTTCATATTACCTACTTACGTATACTGTATAAAGCATGTTCTAAGTAACGTTGATAAGGGAATAATTTTTCATTTAATTTTCTCTGATACAAAAATCATAATTAGTTATTTTTTAAGTATATAAATCCAGTTTAAATTCATAATAATGAGCATACCAATTAAAATTCAGTAGTCATATATTAACCATAATTATTATGCGTAAGTGGGTCATCGTTTTTCCGCTGTCGGAGTATAATTATCGTCACGTAGATTATGTCCTCATAAAGCGTTGATTTAATTTTATGAATAATTTATCTCTGCTCCGGAAATGTTAACAATAGTCCGCCGGCTGTTTTATAAACGCCTTTGTTGTTCTTTTCCTGATATTTTAATAAAAAATATGCAAATCGATCGCATTGCGACAGGATGCTCATTTTTGTAATAATGCCGATGTATTTGCATGTAAATTAGGCTTGTATCCGCGGATGTAACGATTACAAATTGTAATGCCACAGTTTATAAAATGCAGGACGTTTGATTATCCAATAATATTGTCCCTGTTTTACAGATAAAGTTTATTTTACGAGTTTATTTCGTTAATTGGGACATTTTCTGTTCCAAATATTGCAAATAAAATTACCTTTATCAACACTATCGTAGTCTTGTATACTACTGTATGTTAATTCGGTGCTATTAAAAATTAATTCATTTGAAATTGTGTTTAATATTGTAAACATCAGCCTAATACCGATTTACAAAGTTCTTAGCAAGTTATGGAGTAATAATTTCGCTATCGCTCAAGAGATGGCGCTGTAAGTATCACAATAACCCGTCTCTCTTGTATCGTTTCCTTATATTATTTGCTTCAAGCCGGTTGTAATACGAATGATACTGTACGTAGTAAGATTATAAGCATTCGGTATTATTTACGTTTTTAATTCGTGTGAATTTGTAAGATGTAATTGTTGTTTTATTTGTGTGAGTTTCAAAGATAAACTTATTATTGTGTGAGCAAGCTTCGAGGACGGTAGAGCTTTTCTCGTCCTCGCGAACGGGAGGTCACGTGCGACGCGGTGCAGGCTGCACTCATGCACTGCACGCCCCCGGCCCGCCCCACGCCCTGCCCCCTCCTCGGCCACCTCTCCCCTCGCTCCTACATCACTTGTTTTGATGTAAGGTGTCCACTAGCCACTATGCAAAACTTGCGCCGATACTCCGACAAGAGGGCATTTTAAAACGCGTAACTTTGTTGGAACAAACTCGTAACTTTTAAACTCGGTATGTTTTACCTACAACTTGTTTAGAAAACTTTGTAACTTAAGAGTAAAAATAGTTATATAGGGTTATGTACATTTTTTTAAATCCAACTACCCACTATCGCATAGGAGTTTGACCCTGTCAGTGACTTGTGTGCTTAGATAAAAAAGGATATCTAGTTCAGATACAGTATGGTGCTATTGCTGAGGCTCAGGGATTTGTTTTTACAGCCTGCAACCCATGACTGAAGAGACTTATAATAGAATACTTACCCACATTACATTATTCAACTTACTGAAAATCTTTTTTTAGAGGTACTCTTTTATTCTCTATTCAAGTAAACTCCAGTATAAATTGGTCTTTCCTAAGCTGATCCTTCCCTGAAAGATCGACGACCCCTGCTGCGCAGTAGCAAATACGTCACACACATCTTTTGATGATAATCTTAATGATTAAACTGAGCGACAACAACGATTTATTCTTACACTTATAACTCATTAATTAATTTCAAAACCCTTAATAGGTTGGCGACATGAGGTGGACTCCGTAACAAGGTATTCAACTTCAAAATAAGGATCATTAAAATACTTACATCTTTAGACAGCCATATTTAGGATACGTTCTTATAAGTGGGGCATAATGTGTTGAATATGCCGTTGCAAGTAAGTAGTCACTACACGATACTTATGCAAATTTAAATCAAGCCCATAAAAATGCAGTGTGACCTTAAAGGTACATTGGTGCTTCGCTTTTGGGCTTGGGTGATTTCGAGTCTGTATAACTAATCTATTAGGTGGTGATTACATGCATCGACTTATTTTTATTCGTCTGGCCATTATGAGGTACATTTGTAACTATTATTATGTATAATATAACAATGAACGATGATTAAGTGCATACTTCATGTTAGGAGGTCGCTACATTGCAGGACATCAAAACCATTGTTACAAAGATCTAACATTAAAGGAACTACCAAATTTACTGTAAGTATAGTAATTGAAATTACATTCAGTTTGCTCCGTTCTTTTCCTGTCTAGATCACAGTTGTAATATGGTACAGCGACATGCCCTAGAATGAAAACTGTGAAAGAACAGGCACGCCACCTGGTGTGAAAAGTTATTGTTACTTTATGACCGTTTTGGTGTGATAACTGCAACTACATAATGGTAAACTAAATATAAAATACTCGAATATAATTTTAAAAATGATTCTGCTTAATATTCATATTTAAATGCATTTTATTAAAGGAATTAGCAATTATAAAAAAATAATCATTTTCAAAATAATACGTTCGATTAAAATTACTAACTTTCAGTTATCGTCCACAGCAGTACTTATTTACATTACATATCCAATTAAATTCACTTAAACGAAAATGACATATTATGGTGTAACGCAAAAACCTTTTCGTCGCTGCTCAAGAAATAAACATTCCTTTCTCATTTAAAAACTTTTTGTGACAATTTTAACGAACTTTAATTATATCCTTTATCCGCTTTTAATATTCAGTTAGTTGCAAGGACGATTATTTCTTTTTAAAGTACACGTAAAAAAAATTAAGATTTAAATTGAATTTCATAAATAATAAATGATGAATTGGTGATTAATGATATAAGCAGATCAAGAGATAAGATTTGGAAGATAAGCAGATGCTACGTAACCCTTAAAACTAATTTATAAATTTGTCTTCACAAATTATGATACTGCAGTAATATGTCGTTTAAAGAGAGTTTAGTGAGGCTTTAAATCGAGTCATTTGTAAGTATTTTACGAATGAGAAAATAATCACATAAGTGGACCTCGATAACACTTTTTAACTACGTGAACTCTGCCAAAAATACGATGACCAAAGACTTGAACTTGAGACTAACACAGCTGTCACGGTGTCTGAAGATGACGAGCTTTAAGGCTGTATGACATGTACATGAGCAATAATTCCTTAGTTTTTTTTTACTTTACCAGCTCACTGATACCTTCTAATGAACCAGATAACAAACAATGTTACAACGAATAACACACATTAATTTGTGGAATTAATGACGGTACACATTGTACATAATAACGAAGAAAAACGTTGTACCTCAGTTATGCCGATGTCGGTACATAAAACAATACAGCGCGTCATGGCAAATCGCATCGATGTTGCAAAATCTCGGAATGTCGTTCAACAAGACCCGCTATAAACAAAAACTCGAGTTAATTGATTTCGTTAGTTTAGGCATACTAATTTGCTGATAAATATTAAAAGGCCGCCATATACGTGCCAATGCTGCAGATGGGACATGTTTTACAGTAACAAAATTTTATGGTTCCGGCTATCCGGACACCTATGTAGGTAGGTACCTACGTATCTATGAGATTGTCCGTATTCCTTACAATCGTTTTTGTTGTTTAATGAAGATTTATGGGTATTAACCGCGATCAATTCATCGGCAATGAACATTCTCAATAATGTTTTATATCGGAAAGCGTTATTTGTTTTTTCATTTGGTACCCAACCACAGAGATTGGTAATTGTAGAGTACATATTTTGCGACGCATCTAACTTACGCAAAAACCATTTAGGATTACGGTCGGCGGGATGGATGGTGAAGTACAAAAAACGAAGCAAGTGAGCCCGCAAAGAATTATTAGAGTTTTTACAAAGTGGCGAGCGGCGACGGCGGATGGCCGCCGCGGGTGGCGCAAGCGCAGTCGCCTCCATGTTTCATAATTAGTTCTGTTATGAATTATATAAATATTTCATGTGCACCACAGAGTAGATGACAATTAATTAACTCCTCAATGCTTACATTAATTAGTTCAGAGACATGTCATGTTCTTTCATCGTATAGAACACGGTTGATATCTCTAGGAAAATATACCGCCGGTTTACATAACTAAGGCGCAAAAACAACTCCTTGCTCTGAAATAATGAGCACTGCACTGGACCTCCGCGGGGAGTTATTGTCTTATAATTCTTCTTTAAGGCTTTTAATTAATGACCCATGATTATTACACTGTAAAAACTGGATAGAAACTGCCCGACTCTTGGAATTCATTATTGTCGATTATGACTTTACAATCCTTAATTCGAACCTTAGAACCAACTATATTCATAATTATATTACTACAGCCGTAGAATCGGTAGGTATCTCCATAGTTTTATTTATGATAATGAATCATTTATATCTATATTTGTTCATATAGCGATGAATAATATTTTAAATATATATATAATTATTTTAATTAATTACACATTAATTAATTATTTTAATGAGGTTCCACTTCAAAAAAGGAATAAGAACCGACGATAAAAATATTAAACTTGTAGGTTTTAACTTTTACTTCGTATTATTAACATCTGTGTGTCCACATAATAAATCATTACGCTGTTGATCACAATATTTTGGCTTAATGAATGTATATTTATATTTAATTCAATAAAAAATATTATATCTAAAGATATATTTTTTTATCTGTAATTTATGCTCAATTATTTTAAAGAGACAAAGTAATGTTCTCAAATAACTTCAACAATTAATATCAAAAATGGTATCGACAGTGTTATAATTTTTTATACATCTTTATCATTTACTCAATAAATTCTGTACAATACCTTACCGCACGTCAATATAACAAAAGGGATCCTTATATGCCTTTACCTATAAAGTTTATACTGTGGAAAGATAATGGAGTATAAGATAAAACAAATAAATTAGCATACGTATCTACGTTTATTGCGGCGCAATAAATGCCCAGCATTAATAACCAAAGTGGAATATTTCATTAAGACAGAAGAGCCCTCTACGTTTTATAACTTAATTGCTTTTGCAAACTATAACAACAGGGCCATTTTTATAGCGCAACCACCGATGGGATCGAAGAATTTGAGAGACGGTCATTTTCTTAGTTATTTTGTGTCATAACTCTTGGAGATGAACGATGGTGGCAAAGGTCTGATTCTTTATGATTTTACGATTGTTTTTTGTAATTGCCACAAGATTTTTTTTGTGTAATTTCAAAAATATATTGATGGAAGGGCGAAACATCGATAGACACAGTACACGAAAATCCTTGAAAATTCATCTGTATTTTCTTCGACCTTAAACAGATGATCTATAAAAAACATGTTATCTTCCTTTGTCATTGAAGTGCAAGAGTAGTACACAGTTATGGATTTTCATTTCAAAGGTTTTGTATAGACTACTACTTAGATAATCTTCTCTTATCTTTTCTCTTCTCTGTCAAACCTCTCTGTTTCCTTTGACAATAGCAAAGAATAAAGAAGATGCGATGAAAAGTGGAAATTTTATATTTATCAGTAATTATTTAGGTAAAAATAAGTCTGATAATATATAAGTTACCTACTTTTGTTTAAGTGAATCACATATTATAATTAATTTTGATTTTGTGCACTTCACTTAAAATAATTGAAATCTTTCGCAGCGTTTAAATAAGGCGGCGGAAATGGAAAGACAAACAATAATATCCTATTTTGTAGGTATATGTCAACTTTATTACATTATAACTTATGAGGTATTGTAACATTGCCAAAGTCGCAAACTTATAAAGATATTACAAAATTCCAGATGATATCAACATTTAAACAAGGATAGAAAATAAATCTATATGTCTATGGGTTTACGCCAATATCACATTCAAATCACGTATTTATCATCTACGAGGTATTTGTCGTACGCACGGAATATTGTAAACGGAGGTAATATGCCGTTGAGCTGCGGGTTATTCCCATCTCGTTTATATTAATAATTATTACCTTTATTACTCAACATGCCGTCTTAAATTTAAATGATGTTTATAAGTCTTGAAACCAGGAATAGTATCCTTAAATATGCTATACGTTTTCAATATTATTAATACGCGTATTTTAAGAAGTCTTCTAATTTAATTCGGCCATTTTGTAATACTGATATCTTCCATCTTTGTGTTATATGTAGTTGATGACTGTTATATAGATTATTATTAATATAATATTACTGCTAAATGTATAATGTTCGTCTAATCTTTTTGTGTGGCTAGTATTCACACATGCTACATTTAGTAAAGGCCAGGGACGTGAAATAGATTACGCAACGTATGACGTATTTCATGAAACTTCGTAATGAATGTTTAAAAGAGATTCATTTTATAATTTTAAGGTACGTAGAAATAAAAAATCGCATACGTGGTCGATGTAGCACGAGCGACGGAATAGCATAATGAGGTACTGTCAAAATAGGAACTACAAGGTGGTCAGCGTTCCACCATGCGTGTCTGTAACACATGATTGCTAGCTGTGTATAATTTTTTTTCATCTTTATATCAATAACAATAATACATAATATATAGGCGTATTAAAAAATAATGTGGTAGTATTGCACCATATCTATGATTTTCTTCACATTTTTATCCCCCTTCGAAAAAGGGTGTTATAAACTTGACGTGCCAGTCTTTGTGTGGGTGTATCTGGATATTTCATTAACCATCCATGCAAAAAAAGAAATAAAAAGTTTTAATGAAGTTATAAAAAAAGGGCAATAGAGATTTTTTTAGTGTTGGGGTGTTAAGTAATTTTTTTATTCCATTTTTTTAACGTCTGATATCCAATACCTCATATTTTATGTATTTCCATACAAACTAATGTCATTTTAAATAATAATGTATCAATTGTTATTGGACATAGTAAACATTGCTGTCTGTATTTTTTCTCGCGGTTTTATGAAGCAGAAACTCTTGAACGTTCTTTGCAGTACTCCACGTCCATCAATTTAAATATCACTGTCGGGTTGCCTTAAATGTAACTATGTATTTTAATTAGTAATCACCTTATGGAATTACAGGTGCTTTATGGGTAATTAGCGTCATTATTATTTGTAGCACAACCTTACCTCGATTGCTTGATATTCATGACATAAATCTAGGAATTGTTTGTTATGAGAAATAGGTATTCTTCTTTACCAATGTATAATGTATAACTTACATGTATTATACGATCAATAGAAGGGAAATTAGAATAAGATAAAAGAAAAGACAAAATAAAGTGTTCGGTAACTTAGCTTCCTCTTTAACAATTAAAAAGTTGGAAATAAATGTTGGTAATTATTAAATAATGGCGCTTGAGACAAAGTGTTAAAGTCCAAAATAGTGTAATTCAATTAAGGGTATACATCCTTCGAGAAAGCGTTTTGAAGTTAAGAAAGCCTTTCGACTATTCAGTGGAAATAAAAAAGTAGAAAGAACTGGATGTTTTAAGGAAAATTAAAAACAGGAAGTTTTCCGATCGCGTCTGGTAATCTACGCTGTATAAAGAAGAAATTAAAACAACTTTCTTGAATATTTATTACGCTTCTTATTTTTACTTAAAGTGAGTTTAGAAGGAACTCTTTTTGTTCATTGCAATACACTTAATGTTGATACCATCTTATCTTAAATGTTTTTATATCTTAAAACATTCAAATACTAGAGGACATTAAAGTGTGTGTAGTCTGACGAACTATTAATATTAAGTTCCAAACGCGATTGAAGTTCACAAGTGCATGATCGTATAATATTTAATGATAATTTTTCAAAGATTGACCAAACAAATATCATGTAATTTTACACTGATGTAAGGTATAATAAACACATCAATGAAATAAATTAATCAAATTAAAAACATAAATAAGGAAGACGTTGGACCTATGACACATAGACAACCGCCTAATGGATTTAATACTAAAATCATTTATCTATCATATGTATCACATAATAAATAAAAAAAAAAACTAAAAACACGTTTTTATACTGCAATAAAATTAGTTACTGTGCTATTAACCATTGAGGAGTTACCCTGTTTGAAGCCATTCTTAATTGTCATTGTTTAATTTGTCATGAAGATGCATTACCATTGGGTTTAAAACTATATGTCAAATTTCAATTACATAAGTTAAGAGGAAGTCTAATTCAACTTGTAAGATTTTACCCTATCAAACATAACAAGTAAGTTAATAACATATATTCTAACAAATTAACAAACATTGCACAAACAAACATAATATTTAAAAAGTAAAAAAAATAACTACGATATATTATAAAATTGAGCTAGCATATTTTCAAACAAAACTCGTTTTAGAAAGATGAGTCGTCGCATCATTGATAAACCAGAGATTAAAAGTGTTCAAATAATAGTTTTGAGACACCAATCTGATAGTATCTTTATAGTAGATTTATCCGTTATAAGTGATATGAGATACCGATAAAAAAACTTCATAATGAACTATCGCGACAAGATTTCATTTTGATTTCACACATTTTAACTGTTCGACACTTCGGTGTTAGGTTGGATATAGACTTGTTGACTGTAGGGCTGCGTGGAGCACGATTGAATGACTGGATTAAACAATATTACATAATCATGCTTTGTGATATGCTGAATATTAAAATCAAGGCAAATATTATATTAAGTTGGCTTCCTTTCCATTGATGATTATCGAAAAACACGTGCATAATGTAATATTTAAAGTAACTGTGTAATCCGTTTTTGGTCATTATTATTTTTATTTAATGATCGGGCAAGGGATACAGATCCCAAAGGCCACTGCGACCATATTTGATCTATCGTAGCCGTACCAGTTTAAGAGTTAGATCTGGTCTCCAAGTCCCACGATTTTGATGAACTGTATGATATTCCTGGGTTCCAGTTCTTTGATCAGACTGGAGAGGATCATATTTCCTCCCAGTATTCCTTCTGCAGTGACTTATGGCCATACAGTCGCAGAAGATATGGATTGATGTTTTTGATCACAGAATTTAAGTAAAATTTACAGTTAATTATTGTGTTAACGCCGTTAGATAATCAAATAGGTAAATAAATGTATCTACAGATACATATTCACCTATATGTTATCATAAATAACCGACGTTACGAAAATAGTAAACGAGTTTAAAACTATTTTACTTATAAAATTAAAGAGTAACATAAAATATAAATCGATAACTGAGAATATACACGATAATAATTAAAATCAATTCGAATGGTTAGTACTTTGTAAATCACTTAACATCAGTCATGAATTTCTTCGAACTGGCATCGCGGGACCGGTTTGTATCAAGAACCGTATCAATATGTATAATCGTTTATCAAGAGGCTAAAGTCATAAACTTAAAAATGCCTTTAATAATAATCAGATCATAAAACAACTTTTGTTTTCCTGTGTTAAAAAATTCAAGATGAGTGTCCCGCCGAAACCCATAATGAGTATTGATTTAAATTGTTTAGATTAAAAATCCGGGAAAATTATAACGAGAGGATGCCGCCATCTGCACCGAAAGGAACGAATTGTATAGATACGACTATAATATAACACTATCTTTTTAATTGTCACTTTTTATTGTTCACAGTCCTTTTATGTACCTGCTTAATTACAAATAATTTATTCAAATTATGTGGAATATATTATCATTTAATTAGTATTTTTTTTTTTCTTTTTTATTGTTTTGACAAAAAATTGCATGAAGTTTACCTTTTACTGAACGAATTAACTAAAACTTTTTTGTTAGTGTCTTTTTTTACGACAATACGATTACATTGGAGACCACGATAAAGTAAATTAAAACAAAGATTACGATGTCACTTAATTGTTCTGGGACAAGTTAAACAATTTCGCGATAATTAAAATTAATTAAGAAAAAAATATAACTACTTATATTGGCAGGTAACAGTCGCATCAATATAGCGCTTCTGTATTTTTTTTTAAATAATGAGGTGGACATTTTTATAACAAAGATCCTTGGCCGTGCGTCTTGATCTTAATGTTATCTCTAATAGGTCAATAAATAAGCACCAACGTGCGAGCTTCGGCGACATATACACGCCAAGGGTTTAATAAAACAAAAAGACCTTTTCTTTTCATAATGTGCCTACACGAAGAGGATTTTATTCATATTTTTATAATTATAACTTGTGAATCATTTCTCGGAATAGTATCATGTTGACTAATCTATAGGAATATTTGTGAAACGTTAAATGTATTATTATGTATTTTGTTCTTGTTTTTATATTTTGATTCGTAGAATAAATAATAAGTATTTATATAGAGTAACTGATAATTATAGTTTAATGCAAATTGGATATATTCAGTATAGTAGGTACAATATTCATATCTTATAATATGATGTCAAGATTTTAGACGGCCCTATATAAAAACGTTAACTTCTTAACCTACTTAAATGTACCTACCTTTTTAAAATTTAACTTACCTAACTTCAACACTACCACAGGAGACGTTACCTAAAAATATACGTGAAAAAATAAATTAACTAAAAAGTAGTAGCTCCGTAAACATTTATCTGCATAAAATATCAAAAATGCTAATGAATAGGTGCGTACTCAAATATAAACGTTCACAAAAAGATTCTTTAAGATTAGATATCTTGCAATCGAACTTATGAATGAAACGTAAACAGCCACAATGAAATTATATAAATGATAGCAGCCCGGCGAAGCGGCGACCACAATCTCTGGCGGCATCTGAGGCTAGGCCGCTCCGGGACCATACTCTTTCACTGTTTTATTTAGATATTTGAACGTATCCTCTCAATTTTATTCACCCAAAAACATTATTATGCATATATAAGTACTCGTTTATTTTATTCCCATCGTTATTTTAATGCCTTAAGTTTCAAGACTCCGTCACCTCGCTTACCTGCGCTTCCCTGTGAGATGTAGCGACAATATTTAAGAAGATAGCCAGATAAGACCTCTTTAAAGCCGTTTGGTGTAACTCGACCTCTCTTGAACCCTGTTATATTTTATGACACACGGAAGATTTTTATACTTCAATATTATTATGAGTTGGATATGTAAACTGCTGTGGATATATTTCAAAATGAAGATGGCTTCAATATTATATTAAACGTGTTGGAGTTTAAACAAATAAGCAAATTTTATTGACTGTGCTTTTAATTATCACAGTGTTCCTTTGTCCCAATATAGGCCATGTTTTAAAGATGCACCATAATTAGTAATGACACAATATGTCAAATTTTAACTCCGTAGTATAGAAGGAAGTTCTTTAAATTCAACTAGCAAGACTCTACCCACACAAATATTGCGGGTTAGATAAAAGCTTGTATAATGTCATTAATGACAGCTATCTATTTAGATAATAGAGCATAAGCCACTTGGCTTATGATACTTTTAAGTAGCATCAAAATCGATAAGTAGTTGAAAAATTATTGTAGTCGAACCATAATCGTTATTTTAAGATGTAATTTAAATTCAAAATAAAATATATTAAAAATAATAATCAACTGATATTGTGAATAACCTTTTGATAGATCCATAAAATTTTATGTTGTTATTAAAAATAGAAATGAAGTAAATTGTTATATTCGAAGTAGATTTTGCACTCATTTTTCGATGCCAAACTACGTCATTATAACAAATCCTTAACGTGATTGGTCCCGGGAGAAAGAAGAGATTTTTTGTCCTATTCACACTTATAAAAATACTGAATACTTCTTAGATACGACTTTATGAAATTCATGTCCCAACAGTTTTGTTTTTTAGATAGTCATATAGTTTGCAATATTTTTTCTCCACTAGATGGCCTTTACCAGAGTTTCAAATAAACATTATGGAATCTATAATTTTATTATAAATTTTAATTTATGTATCATCAAGCGAGCCTTATTTTACTGCGAATAAATTTTGACATAATTAGTTTGACCTTATTTCTAGTATTTATAATGTGAAATAAAAATAGTGTGATGTATATTTAATCAAAAGTTTGAACTCGTTAATTTGCACAAACCAGTTCCGGACCATTCAAGTGGACGACGCAGTGCATAGGAGCTGGCACGGTAGCACGGTCTGCCAACATCCCGCTGTGCGCGCGCGCAATGTGATGACACCTCCTTTTATTTATTAGTCATTCAATCTAGATATATGATATTCTAATCATGGAATGATAGCTTCTTAATAGATATTTAATTGGTATCAATACCTATTAAATATATTTGTTGTTTACTTTATTTTATTACTTTTATTGATTAGCTATTGGCATATCCAATGCGTTAAATCGGACACATTCATGTCAAATAAAATTGTCATTTTTAATTTGTACGCAGTTACGAATCGTAGAAGTTTATTTACGTAACATTTTAATAATTACTTAATTATGAGTTTTGATATAATTAACATTTATACTTTCTATAAACTATTTACCGATTACTTTCGTATTAAAAATGAATAAAACAAATGATTAAAAGTACGAACATATTTCAAACAAAAAAGTAGTCAATTATTGAATAATGCCAGAAAAATTATGTGTTCTCATAATTTTTATTGTACATATGAATATATTCAAAATCTGTTAAACCGGGGTTCAGTAACAATTAGCCGCAAGGTGGATCGAGTAGCGCCCCCCGCTGCGCTCCCCGCCGCGCGCCCCGGTACGTGCACTCATATTTAATATCATAATAACCTTTGAGCCGGCCCTTAGGGGAACTTGATAATTATCCAATTTGTGTTTTGGATTTGACACTGATTAACGGGTAACGTATAAATTTGTCACCTATTAAGAATTTGTATTTAAATACATACGGAATTTACTACTTTTAAATAGACAAACGAGCTAACTGGCCAGCAGATGGTGTAACCATATAGATGTATACTAAATTATTGCCAGCCTGGAATGGGGTAATATCAGATTATTTTGTAGTTTTTGAAGGTTAGATTAGAAGACTTGCCACTATTAGAGAATCGGAATATCCTAGATGATACAGATAATATATCTATGTGTCACATTTGCATTGTCAATGGAAGCGCCTATAGGTACCCCTTCGTTGTGTATTCGTTGGTCAAGTTAAACAACTACACACGGTCGGTAATAAATGTAAAAAAATATGGAACGATTTCGCGCTTGTATTGTCATTAGATATAAAATAGCAGTCTTAAAGCTATTTCGGAGGCCTTTGAGCAATTTAAACTTAAAACTTAAAAAATTTCAACACTTGGGTTGGCCACTACCACCAAATCGCATTAAAGAAGCGTGATGTAGCATTCTCTATTGAGGAAAAAATAACTTTGAGGAGAACTTTAAGAGATCGAAGCTGCGGCTGTTTTTTCGCTACTCGATCCCAGATGAACATTGGATTTGACCACGGACAGAATCTCAGATCTAAAAGGCCAAAGTTTTTGTGACAGGAAAATACGGGGGCGGTTTTCAGATATTCAAAACGCCTGGACTCCGTTGTACCGTCGTGCGTCAAGCCGTCAAATGACAAATGGTGGTGGCAAGGGGTCGGTAATGGCTGGAAAGTTCTGCGCTCTAGTCGCGGCGCGGCGGCGGCGCGGGCGTCGCACGGCGGTTATTGAGTGCTATTTGGGCAAGTCTCAATACAAGTACATCCGACTGATTTACGAGATGAGCGTGTGCCCTTTGTGCTCCGACTGACTAATGGACGGACGCTCACGGACATTTATGTAGATTGATTGTATGAATTTTATTCACAATGTTAATACACTAACAGATTTAGATGTCATTTAGGTATGGCGCTCTAAAGTTGTGCAATTTAGGCCGTGAATAATGGATGACGAATGGCCAGCTTCAATACCGCTCGTGAAATGAGGTGGGGCATCCATTTTATTGTGTTCAACAAGCGTGCGCTTGCAGCGTAATATACATTTGACCACTTTCATACGTTTCTTTTACTGTTCATGCATAAATGTCTTCATTATTTCCTATAGGAAAAATTAATAAAAATAGCATTATATTCATCTGTTACCATTCATATTTTTAAGTCCGTTTAAAGTCATTAATATTTTCGTTTGATTTTAAGTTATTATTGGGATTATTATCTTTCTTTGTTTGAAAGATTCCAACTAACTTAAGATTCCTCTAACATAACTAGGTAGCTTGGGAATCATCTGTTGCATATTAGTGGATATAACAAATTCATATTCCCTTATTATTAAATCGATGTCAAAAGTGTTTTAGGCGATGTAATACTTTACTGTTTCGAGATATGACGTACTTATCGTGAATTATCATTATTAATTATGAATATAAATTGTCATGTAAATTATTTTTTGATGATCATTTTTAATGAAAATCATTTGGTGGTTCCAAATGAGCAGACAGCCTGCCCTGTGGTCATTTGAAAATTATATATATATTTATTATCGACATTGTAATTAATATGTAAAATGGCAAGTTTAAGACAAATATTTATAGAAAAAGTATTTTAAAATATTTTATAACCCTATTAACATTCACATTTTCGTAATATTAACAGGCTTACTTGTAGTAGATAATAATTATTACTACTTTTAATATCAGTGGTGCGCACAAAAAATGTTGGTACATACATATTGTAAAGCGCTTAGCTGCTATAAGAAATGCACCGCATACCAGATATTCTCTAGATAATATTTTTAATATCTTTATGGTACACTCATAAACAAAAAATATATCGAAGAACATTTAGTTACGGTCAAAAGAAAAAGGACTTCATAGAGAAACTTGCAGCGTCATCTTATCGACACGGATCTAACGTTGTTAATCAAAAATTTTAATGACCATAGTTCAGAAAATAATAACTTTTCTTCACCTACCAATAAATAAAGTACCGATAACGTAATCTTGATACTTAATACTATTTACGCGTTGTTATTACTAGTTTAAGAATAACAGGCTCTACTCACCTGACGTGGGTACCTTCGTATTTTTAATGTGATACAAAATGCTTCGTGGAATTAGCTCAATGAATGAAAATGAAATGAATGATTGAATAAATGAACAATTGAAATCGTCGTAATGGCAGGATGGGGAAAAGTCGCTGTCGTTGAAATTGTGGAAGACAAAACTTTTTAAATGCGTTGCATCATTTGCATCGGATTTGCGATCTCAGCTGAAAAATTATTCCACTGTCTTTTTCCATGCTTAAGTGACTTATAAAGATAATATATACCTATTATGTATATAAGCGAATTAGATTATGCAGCAGTTGGATAGCTTTAGTGTGCATTATATAGACCATGAATATGTATGAAAAGAAATGCGAAAAGCTGTGCAATATATCTTGAGTCTTAAGAGGTTATATGACGTAGATACGTATATAAGTATACATAATATTTATGTATTTATCTACTCTTGAGTCTAAGGCAATCTCTTCTATAAGTAAGCAGCATACTTGACGACGATGGCAATCAAAAAATCATGTAGTAGACCCATCTTGTTGAAGAACTTGTTGTTTGAATCTTCCAGTTTAATCTCAGCCGTAAACAATGGTAAAATTCATTACTTGGTTGATAACATATTAGGTTCTTTTTGATATAAACTGTGAACTGGTTTTAAACTATTTTAGTTGCAAAACAGAAAACGAGGTAAAGATTCGATTCGATCGAAAAAAATTAAATTTAAACTCACAATTATCATCCGACACGATAAAGCTATGTCAATGAAAATTTTAAACGTTACTAAACGTTCTTATTTTAAATGTTTATTCTTATTTTAAATGTTTACTGTTATATTGTTACATCAAGTATCAAAACGATTTCTCCTCTAACAAATCGGTCACGGTGCGTAGCATCGCGAGACAGTTTGGCATTTAGGCTCATTGTGACGATGTTATTGACTCCCGTCCGGTCCGTCCGTCAAGCATCCCTCGTTTCGTCACGTGCTTGTGTTTGACGCACTTGCAGCGGCCTTAACTGAAATATTTGAAGCGCTGCATTTTTTGTAGGGTACCCTCCTTATAATATTATAACGCTCTAACGAGATTCGTAGGAGTATTTTTTTTAAGTATATTGTTAGGGTTTGTGATGACCCTGTAGGATAGTTGACCTTGGTCTTAGCTGTTTAGTAAGGGTTTGAATATCAGTCGGTGCAAAAATATATGTTTTGGGTAGTCTATAACCGCAGTGCAAGAACGCGTTTATGAATGAGTATAAATCTATGAAGATTTTATTATAATTAGGAATTAAGTGACGAACAGTAGATTGTTTACATAAGAATTAAACAGATATCGTAAATGCGAGACATTTTTTAAGCCTTAGCGGACCGAAGTGTTCTAGATAGAAAAGGGAGCATAGCAAGGAAACAACCATATTATGATTTAAGAACGCGAAGAAAAACGAAGATTGCCGAGATCCATTAATAACAACAGCAGATTCCTTGCAGTAGCGAGTTTTAATCGATTCGGCATGGATAAATCGGATGTTATTCGATTCATATTATTTGTATCATTTTACAGTCAAGATTACGAGCTTGTTGTTAATATCATGAACATCAATAATTTAATTGATCATTAAATTATTAATTAATTTCTTGATGTAAAACATATTTACCGCTTTTAGTAGCAATACTTACTTAAGTACTTGTGAAAGATTAATTATAAAATTAATATATTTCAAACAGTTATCCGTATACACATGTTTCTGTAGGATATTTAACTAAAGAGGGCTACACAAAGTAGTTGCAGAACGTGACGTTTACCTAACTTAACCTCAGTAGCACACCAATTCGATTGGAATATCGTAGTTTGTTTGCACACCATACTGATTACTATACTGGCCTGCGCAGACGAGGTACTTTAGTCCCCGAGAGACAAAAGTACCTACTAAAAAGCACTCAGAAGATACTTGTCCAAATGTTTACTCATCCGACATTTAGTGAAGTTTTTAATGAACGGAAATTATTGTTTATTAAAAAAAGTAAAACTAGTTTTATCTTGAATCGACCTCGTATCACAAACGCCAAAAAGAATTGGAAAAATCTCCTGTTACAATTGAATTTCGATCGTGATTTTTATTTCTTGATGGCAGGATTCTATTATTGGGAAAACACAGAGCGATTACTTTTTATTGATGAACAACTAATACTAAAAATAAAATTATACATGTCAACAGGAAATTTGTTTTTTCGGCGTTATTGTTGCACAGTGGTACAAAACATGGATTCGACGCGCACTTGACCGATTGTCATTGAATACTACATTAGAATCTGGTAAATTCATGTATAGGTACACAATATTATATGTGTGCATTGATGCCCCTTAGTAAGTTTGTTCTATTTTTTCTGCCACATTAGCGTTCTCACGCCGAAAAAGTGACAACACAACCTGGCCATCAGTTTAGCGTGCTAATTAACGGGGAGTAAAATTTTTATAGGACTCCATTAATGTAGCCAGTCATCTAACGCGTTAATTAAGACGCATTCTAGCTTTGGCGATCACTCTAACGTTAACGCAACTATGTGTGTTTTACGTAGGACTTTTTGTACAAGATACTTTCGTCCTTCGTGTGCTTTGTTCGATACAGTTGTATTAAACGTTTTATTATGACGGGGACAAAAGTATCTCGGGATTGTCTCTCGTCTGCGCAGGCTATAAAAAATAGTCACGCAATTGACGAATTACATGGACGAGTCAAACAACCAGTACAAAAATAGTAAAAAATTATCCGTCTAAGTTACAACGAATATAAGTCGCGGACGTGAGATGACTTTTTCCTTTAGAAACGTTTTAATCGCGAACTTATACATTTTTGACGGTGTTCTTTAGCATAATTTGGACGAAGCTACACTGTTACGACATGCTTAAGTCGTACACGAACGGACATTTTTTGTACAGGACGACGACAGAGCGTTGAAATGACGCGTGCATATTTTAAATGTAGAACACGAAAGCCGCAGTAGACTGACACAATAGTTAGGTACGATTCCACGTATTGCTCTGGTTCAAGGAACTGTATACTTTATACTGTTTAGTATAAAGAGGATCGATTTAGATGTTATCTTTTGATACAATAAACAGTGTCCAATTCAATTATTAAGTGATATGTTATAAAAGATATGAAATTTATATCATTAATATAAAAATAGAGTCTTCATTCGTACAAGCCATGCACATGAAAAACACGCGAATGCCGGCATTTGGAAATATATACATGTATCAATATAATATCAAAATATGATTGCGTTACGGTCAATGAATATTAATTTAAAAATCGGACATATTTACTATAAACATTTACATTGTGCTCACACGATACTGAGAAACTTAGAATTTGAAAAAAAAAACTAAAAAGAAACGTAATCTATAAAAATATTATTAATGCGAAAGTGTTTGTTTCTTTGTTTGTCGTTTTTTCACAGCGTAACGGACCTTATTGTATGCTATTTGGTGTGGATATAGTTGGGAGGATGAAGAATGCCATAGGCTAATTTTTATCGCAAAAATCGATTACGATTCAGCCAAATTAAAGAATGTGTTTAAAAACTGTTGTGTTGCTGTACTATTTTCATACGCGCGTGAAGCCGCGAACAACATCTAATTATTCAATAACATATATTAATATGGACTCTACAATCAGCCTCGAGCCGAGAACAGACACGATACTTATCTTTCCCGAAAATATTTTGCCCGGAAGAGTAACGAACCCGGCCTGGCTTTACAGTTAGGTCCACCACCAATTGCGATATGAAGTTCCATCTCTTTGAAATCTGAAGAGACCGATTATGTTATAGAAGTAATACAATATATTGTAACGATGATGATGATATTATATTCTCTTAGAAACACTTTGATAAAATACCCAGTCGTCCGACAATCGGTGAAAAGTAACGGACAAATACAAATGATATCAATTCATGTTTATATGTTTCGGAGGACCCAAATCGTTACTGTCTTTAATATTTAAAATTTACGTAATACTTTCGTAAAAAGTAGGTGTTCTGCTTTTGGAAAGTTTAAGACTTAACCATGATTTGAATGGAATAGATCTACTGTTATGAGAAAACCAATGTAATTACTTAAGAGAATGTAACAGGGTGACGCTCCAGGCTTTACAAGAGTTCAAAATGAAAACCTGTATCTTATAGACCGTTAATCGCAATACTTGCAATCAATCAGTTGAACTCACAAATGAATAGCCTTTAATACAGTAATGATCTAATGCTAAAATGATACGTGAATTGGAACTGTATTCACAAGCCTTAATATAATAACGACAAATTGCTTTTGATGCAAATAATAGTGGGAGCGGCTGAGCGCATCGCTGCCGCTCTCATTGTATCTATAAATAAATGGCAACAACAGGTGAATAACTAATTTCACTCATAAAATTAGCTCCATGGGTGGAGTGCAATATTTATCTGTTCACAATATCCGGTATTTATGTCCCATACTAGATACGACCACGCTTTTGATATACTTACGCACATATACGTGGGGGTTTCATTCATATGCTTTGCAGTACAGATAGATATAGGTACCAATACAGAGTTTATTCTCTAATGTCACTGTTACATGTGCGTCTTAGTGCGTTAATTAACGCGTTATACATAAAACCACGAAGATTTTGCGGATAATTTAACGCGCTCATTAACACTTTAATCGACATTTAAATTAACGGAAAGTTAAATTTGTATAAAAGTCCATTAATGTAACTAAACGTTTAACGTGATAATTATGACGCATTTGGGTATTGCCGTTGATATCAACGTTGACGCAGGTGTGGCAGGGGCATAAGGTATTTTACAGCAATCGTCTCACGGTATAAGAATGTTCATACAAACTGTTTTTATTCCCTTTCAATCCTTTAGGCGTTGAATTTCGAAAAATTCGTTCTTTGTAGATGTCTGCATCAGAAAATGCGTGTCAAAATTTCATGTTCCCAGTTTTAGCAATAAAGGATAGTACATATAACGTGACTCGCATGTGGTTCTGTACCTCTTTTTACTTAAGTACAGCATTCATTTCGAAATGTATGCAATAAAATATTTCATGTTAAATATATTTTTGAACGGAGACCACAAATAAATTTATATTAAACGTTTATGCATCTCTTCTATAGGATTCACGTAGTTCTCATAAACGAGTCCAGGCATTAAATCTGATAATTGACAAACCGAATGACACGGAGAAGTGGAGGTATGACCAAATAACTTTTAATGTATTCGGAAACATTGTTTTTGTCACTCTGAAATATGCAGAACTCGGAAATAAAATATTTGATGCGGTCAATGCCATTATATAAATTGAATTATTCATCGAGCCAGACGCCCAGAAAAAGGCTGTGGATATCGACAATTCATTTGTTTGTGCGAACACTGCGGCTTCATTGTCGGTTTATTGAACAGCCGACAATAGTTTTTGATTAAAATAATATGTTTATTATGTTATAAAACTTAGGTACCGTGCCTGTACAGTTACCGAGTTGTACCACGAAATATCCAGAAAAAACCTAAAAAGATTCGATTTATATTTTATGCGCGCCAATGATATATTTCAAAATAATTTTAACTCTGAAGAACTTTTTGGATGTCAGGAACTCCATCCATCCTGAGGCCAAGGCGACCTCTCTCGCATGTCATATGTCTTGCTGAACGACGGATAAGTTTGACGATAATGACAGGGAGCCAGTGTTATTACATCTCAAGCATCTTTTTGACTATTTCTGTTTTTGAGCAACGACTTGGCTTACGATGGCTTAAGAAATAGTTTTCAGCTCATTGTATAAAAAAGATGAAGTACAAAATTAAATAAATAAACAGCCCCGCAGTAGTATTAACTGTGTCGCGGGCGGCATGGACAACAGTAACGTCACTAACACCCATGACCCGAGAACAAATATTAATCTGTCACATAAATATCTGCTCCGGCCGGGATCGAACTCAGGACTCATCGCTTCGCAGACAGTGTCACTATCAACTAGGCTACGGAGACGTCACTAGGCTACGAGAGCGTCATTGTATCCTAAGCAAATGCAACTGAAAATATTGTAATAGTTCGTTATTATATTTTATACTTTGACATATTAACAAAAAACACAATAGATATAAGGTATTGGTATAAATACAACACTTTATCGAATCAAATATAAATGTTGCCCAAAGTAACAAAAGTAACCCGTGAAAATATTTATATCCCACTTCGTAGATGAATAAAAGTACTTTATTATTAATAAGAGCGAAACGACGTTAATAACTTTTGTGTGATTCAGGCGACACTTCCTCGTATGTAAAATAGGTAGGCAGGCAGCCACCTTACCCGAGCATGCCTCCCCACAAGTGTTCAAAGCGGGCGATACGACTAGTCAACCCTTTGCCGCTCACTCGCTCGTGAAATCACTCAAATACTGAATATTTTAATCTGAGCAGATAACGAGCTCGCAATTCTATTAGATGAAACATAGCTATGTGAGGTTAAACGGGAAGCCCCTCGCTGGGCTCGTTGCACCGGCCCGAAGAGCTTTGCATGTTCGATCTATGACGTAATTGGTTTACTTGTTTCGCATGATGGACTACTTGTACCCTCCTACTACAAACTTCCTTTGAAATTTAAATTTCTACGTTGACGATGCAGTTACTTCATTTTTGTTTATATTCACATCATTTATATGTATGTAAGGTGTTTTAATTATTTGATAATGTAACCGCTGGTTACAAGTAATTCGCTGCTCCGATAAGTCGCGCGACGCAGTTGGCAACGCGATTAGTGAGACGACCTGCCACTTCACAAGAAGCATATGTCAACTTAGAAACATTGAATCTTTTATTAAACAATAATAAATACGACAGTTATTCGGATACAAATTATAACATAAATCTTTTTCGGCATATAAGCTCCATTTCATATTCCTTGAATTTTTTAGTACGAGCCCGTATACTATACACAATTTATTTCTAATATTATGCCTTGAACGTCAAAAAACGCTATTCTCCAAGCAACATTATGTTGCATGATGATTTGTAGATAGAAGTTATTGACATTTGTAAGAGACGTTTCCCTCTCGGTCTGTGTTTGTCGCGGCAACAAACGCTTGTCCCAGTGGCATGCAAAGTGTCGCGTGAATTGTTGCCTCGCACGTCGCGTCGCCAATCTTGTCGCCAGTTCCGAGGTCAGACTTTAATCAATAAAAGTAGACTTAAAAGAATAACAGTGAAGTGATGTTTTTAATAATTATAAATAACTTTGGGTTAAAATTGCAATCAGAACGGTTTTGAGCTTTCTAAATCCCGCGAATGCACACTGTCGTCTTGAGGTCGTCACTGCATCTGGTTGCTGGGCCACCTACACTCCTTTTTTATCAATTAGGGGAGGCCTATGGCAAGTAGTGGACCTTCAAAGAATGATATATAGATAGCTTGGCTTAAATAGCAATACTTAGTGTACAAACTCAAAACTACTAAATACAATATTTTATAATTCCGCTAACTTCACTTAATGAGTAAACATGGCACACATAGGGATGGTATGAATAAGCGTTCACTCCCGTTGAGAAGTGCGTATAAATATATCACAGGGAGCCATAAAGCTATCAAATATTTACTAATCTGAAGCGGTGAGAGCGTCGCGAACCCTTCTGGTGGTTGGCTCATAAAATAAATTGAAATAGTCGCGCCGCCCCCCAAATTAAAATATTCAAATGGGACGCACGCGCAAGAAAATTGAAAATTGTCGTCTATCGCCCGCAAATGAAACCTATAACTTCTCATATACACTTTGGGACATGAAAAATAATAACTGTTTTACTTTAAGTTTGAAAATAATAATGTAAGTTACATATATTGTAATAATTTAAAAAAATCTAGATCTATTATAAAAAAAAATCAATCACTGTACCCGTAATAAAACTTTATATGAAATTTATTTAATCAATTCAATAAGTATAGTAATTAAACTATTTGTTTAAATTATTTAGTTACGTTCTGATCTGAAGGTATGGTGCGTTACTGAAATGTGTAAATCTTTTTTTAAAAGAATGTAGTGCAGGGTGCACTACGTTCCATTCTACTTTTATTTTCTCAGCTATATTTTTATTCTTATGTAACATTACAACAACAGCGCTAGTATAAAGCACACGAGAAATAATTAAGATTGCTGAGATAAATTTATAAATATTTTTTTAAATTATAAAATACCTAAAGTAAGTATTACATTATTACATTTATACAGTCGATTGAATATTATATAATGTTCTTGCTTTAATACTCTTAATCATCTATTTTCAATTATCCATTTTGATGCACTGAAGTGTACTCGAGTCACATTGAATGTATAAGCGACAGATTCGATATGCCTCCGAATAATGCCATAAATGGTCTTCACTTTTATGACTGTAATTTAACACAGAATTTCAATTCTAAATTAAGTATTGTTTTATGCAAGAATAGATTTAATGTATTTGGATTTTATATGTAAATATTACGACACTTTAAAACTTTATCATCGATTTTTAATATAGGTAATAAAAGTTTAGGGAGCAAAAAACGTACCTGTCTTAAAATTATAGGACATTTGTTTATGTAGGTGTACTAAGTTTTTGAATTGTTTTTTTTAAATTATTGTTTGTCTATGGGTCTCATTTCAAAGTTCAATGACATCACGCGAAAATCACTAAAGATGATACTTAGCATCTTTATGATTTTATTATGAGTCAATATGTAGGATATCTGCTGTTGATACTATGACGTGGATCTGTTTCTGCGGTGAAGAAGTTATAAAAAAGAGTTTTCGTACTTTGAATTAATTTAAATAACTATTACGATATTTGATAACGTTTGTTGTTTAACGAACTATGAACGTCTAAAGTGATGGATAAAAAAAATATTTCACGGCAGACTTAAAATAGCAAGCAAATGGATGTCCTAGCCCAAATTAATAATGTAATAAAACAATAAATAAATAAAAGATAAAGTATAAAGAATTAAAACCCATCCGCTATGTTCCCATGGACGCTTATCCATGTAGACTATACCAACCTAATTCCTATCCTCAACCTAAAGAGTTCTAAATGCCTTGTCAACATAAATAATGTCATTTAAATAGGTTGCAGATTTATAGTAAGTACAACTGCGAACATGTTTGAAGTGTAGATATGTTAATAAGTCACCGTTCGTGAGAGCGTAGGGGACCCTTGGTAGTGGCTTCCGTTGTTTTGCGGCCGCCGCTGATTTTGTGGTTTCATTTCGCGTAACCTGATAGACTGACTCTGCTTGCACATCCTTGTGTTGAAGTTCGACCAGTGAGGGGCTAAATATATCGACAATAATTACTGAAGAGAACCAATTGAAAATTCTATCGAATAATTTTCAATAGGCCTCCTTTGTTTCATAAATACATTTTAGGATACCCTTATGTAACTTTGTCCTTAAAATGTGGTCTAGGTACATTAAAGCTCACTGTACTGCACAAGAAAAATAAAAAGTTAATTTAATGTACTTTTTATGTGTTATCTTACAGTCTTAAATACTGTTACTGTCTACGAAGTTCTGCTTAAAAAAACGTTGTTCGTAAGATTAACTTCAATTACTACCAATGTTCGCAAGCTCCAAAAAAAAGAAAAAACAGCAAAACAACCGTTACGTGAACATATGGAATAATAGAAAATTTTGGGACAATTTCATAAAATTAATACCGCTATAAATATTATCGATAAAATCGACGAATAATAAATCATTAAGCTATAATAGCAAGGCAGGAGTCAGCATCCGGTCGAGTGCAAGCGATACGCTGGGAACGGGTCGTCTTCCGGCGAGCGGCCACGCTTGACCCTACCTGCCCGCTCACGTCCAACGACACTACCGACCCCTGTCCACCGCCTGCACCAACATAACCTGAGATCAAGACTCATCTTATTACCTTACTCATCTTAGCACCTTCCCGCAATCGGAACGACCTCGATCGCCCTCGCACACTTTTTATTCACATCCATGCATTTAAGGATTTAAAACGTTTGCTTCCATTCATAAAATTATTAATGTGATCGTAAAATTGGGCAAATTTTATTGTCTCGAAGGCATAATGGGAAACTAATGTAGCGTGTTATTATTCAGATCGGTTGTAGCAGTAAAATACGAACATTTGTGCGACTGAGAGCCGACGATGCGTCGGGGGCCCACTGCGTTCCCAGCGGAAGTCCCCACTGCTATTTGAATATCAAACATATTTTGGTAATATTTCATCAGAACAGTTATGATATTCTTCCTTCACATATTTATCGTAGATACGTGAATTCGTTACCAATAGGAATATGTTAATTGAGACCCTCTAGCCTGCCCTAAAATAGTGTCACTGAATAGTAAAACGACAACTGAATATTTTTAACCTATTTTAGTGAATACTAGCAACTCCTCGCTGCTACACTCGAGTGGATTAGGAAATAACTAAAGAAACATGTACATTTCTTTATTCCCTTTATTGCGAAATATTCAGAAAATAGTGAGATATTTTTGAAACATAATTTATAAGATGGGCATTACGTTAAATTACGTATTCGTTATTTTGATATCCTGCTTACATATCAAATTTGAAGTCTGTAAGCCACTGAAAGGCAATATATAAATTCTATGTACCTTAATCAATCGATTAATCGGACCTTAATACTTGTTGCAATTTGCAAAATTGTATATTTCTACCCTCAAGGGTTGACAATGAGCGTTGATAATAAGGTATCAATAATATATATGAATATATAATATACAGAATACAGACAGATTAAAGTCATGGCGCAATAAAATTCATATGTTTCTAAAGCTAAGAATTCAGAAAATTGCAACCTTGTTTGAGATTCACAGAAAAGGGGATTAAATATATTTTATTGATTTATGAGAACATAAGGGCGATGAAGTGATCTTGGCGCGATAGCAATTACAGCTTCACAGAAGTAAGACAAGCGCATACTTGTTCCGCGCATCACGGTCAGTGCGCGCAGTGCAGTCGCCGATATGAAAATATCATCAAAAACAGATGACCCTTCTACGAAGTTCGCGTTCTATTTAAATGATATATTACAACAGTTTTGTAGTTACTTGTGCATTGTACTGTACTTAAATACAGAAAACATTATTGTTGTTTGGTGTTTAAGTACATTATAGACAGATAGTTTTAGTAGTGCTCCTGAATTGCGATGGTTTATGTAGTTCAAGAATTATTTCTATTTTTCTGTTAGCTTCTTTAGTAAAGTAGAAATATTGTCGGTGAAATCCGTTCTCAAATACACAAGGTCATGTATTTTTGGGACGTGGAATAAATATTAATAAAACTGAGCGGTTGTCTTTCTTTTCTTTATAAAATAAGTACGGAAAGAGAAGACAATATGCTTTTGTTTTTCTTTATTGTTATTGCCGTAAAACATTTAGCGAGCAGCTCTCAACAATAAAACACGTTATTTTGTGTGACAAAACGTCGAGCTTCATGAGAAAATATTGACCCGCAGATAGTGGTATAAGCGAATTATTAGTGACGTTTCAAGCAAGAATGAACCATTTAACCAATATACATAGTTATAGTTGTAGATTTATGGCTTAGTAGCTCCATATAAATTATGTAATAAAAATAGTACATTTTTTGTTTTACATGTATTTATCCGAAACCCGAAAGTTAAAATAATAATTCTCCACGAAACATGTCAGACACGTAATTTCATTATTGTTTTTATTTCACAATAATTTTTGCTTCACACTCAAACTCATCCAGTAATTTGTAATGATTGCGTAGAGTGACGTTCCTAAATTATTGGCAATTATGAAGATTACAATACTTCAGGCAATTTAAAGTAAATATGGTGATTGAATGAATACTTTTTTATGATAAGTATAATATAACATGACATAAATAATATCTTAAGAACGTTTATCACTAAAATAGTATCACTCAGTATGATCTTCAGACGCAATCTATGGTTTTTGTGTAGTATAATTAAAACAAGTTTGGTAGGAAATTTTATAAAAAATTAGAAAAACTTTATTTAATTATTATAATATTTTATGACTATAGAACTAGTTGACACTAACACATCTACAAGTCTCAATTTGATATCTTTTTCGGTAATGTTGACTCACTGTGAGTTTACACCATCCATATGTTAATGTGACGAACGATAAATTGGCCACTAATAAGATAATTGGGTGAGCTCTATTGACGTAAATCAACATCTTAACAGCTGTGCCTACCGACAGCAATCCCGTGGATTGGTCGTGATAGGACCCTAAATCATTGATGGATAATTGATGATATGCACTATTTTATTACTAACTGAAATAAGTATTTCTAATTTCAACTCATTTACACGATCTCTTTGATTCGACGTAATTTATCGTCATAACAAAATACTTGAGAAGTGCTTCAGAATAGAATGAGATTCATGTGTGTAACCAGAGATTTTTAAAGGTTCACTTCACGTTGCAATATACTTACGATTTTTCTTTTAATTTAGTTCTTGTACATAGATAATAAGTATTAGAGAGTACATTATATTCACATATTCTTAAAAATCTCGAGATGTAAAAATTTGGACGATGATTAAAATAAGGATATCAGAACTAACTGAAGTATACAACGAAAATCTTCCCATTTCAGAAAATTTATTATATTAAAGGTGAACTATCTTATCTACATCCATTCCATATTCGAAAAGGATTCGGATTCGTTATTGAACTAGAATCCCAGTTTTTTTCGTTTCATGGTCACCGTATGTTTACAATGATTCACTTTATTCCACGTTTTAAGTCGATTTAAAACAATGCACCAATTACCGTTAAATTACAGAACGGATAGTTATAGAGAAAATTTATCGTTCCCGGGCATTTTATAACCTTTTTATTTATTTAATTGAAATCGATGAGTCTCGTTTTTAATTGAACGCGCGAGCTCAATTAAATTTATTAAGAAATACAGACGAAGAGACGCTAAGCCTGTGTTATTGTTTTAAGAAATACAAGAATAGTTTTATGTTTTAAATATAATTTTGTTACTATACGAGATTGTTATCAAATGATTCATAATAATGCAACAGCTGAAAAGATATATATATTTTTAGAATAAAAACATATTTAAATGCAAAGTTTATCGTGATGACCAGTTAGATTTTATATTGTGCAGAAATTGATGTCTTTGTCTATTATGTTCCATGTTTACTGGTACAAATATACTAGTATTTTATATTTAACTTGTGTTACAGAAAATATAACTATTTTACTTCAAATAGTTTTTTAAAGAATAAGAAATGATTTAGCGTGTTCTTTATAAATAAACCTAAACAAATTCTAATTCTAATTATTAATCCCATAGTGCAGAATATCTAGAGACTAAAACCTACCATCATATATTGTCTAGAAGTGCATAGTGGAATGTTGTGAGCCGAGAGTAAATCAAACTCCATAGTGTGGATATGGCAGCGCGCTAATTTTTTTTTATAACGTAACTTTACGCAATCTAAAGTATGGTATCACATAATATGCTCCTTATTTTTAAGATGGTTGGGTAACACATGTCGTGATAGTGATTCATACAACAACAAATTTATTGCAGAGTAGCAAGGTTTTGAATTATTCATATTATAATTTCACTCAAGTGATTACGCATCAAAACGTCCGTATGTCAATTCGAGTCGCATCGATACCATCAGCATTATTTTGTCAACGCTTCACTGAGTTACACAAAATAAATGCTTTTTAGGTCAGCAAGCGATTGGGAAACGATCTGTCCATGTAGTAAAATATAAATAATTTGGTTGAAACAAAATGAGGTCCATTTAGAAACATGAGGGTAATAAAACTAGTGCGTGTCGTATAAATGCGGTCGCAGGCCTATGAATGGCGTATCCAGTGTGAAGAGACCTCTAGGTGGTTGCGAGATGATCGGTCTCTCGGCGTATCTATGAAGAAGCGTGGGGGGCAGGGAAGTTCAGATTATATTATGTAGTACAAAGTGGTATTGTTTGTCGATATCAACGGCCCAATTGTAACGTAACGTATATGAACTTAAAATTCTAGACGTATTCGTAGATGAAAGTACGTGCGCTGCGGGCAGCTACCCGTGTACCGTAGTGTGAACAATCGAGTCGATGTTCTGATATCGACTACCAACCTAAAAATGTCACAATTTACTCGTACCTATATCCAACATGGCGGTGAATACTAACTAACTTATTATACCCATTTCATCGATTTAGTCGTTTCTTTTTGTCGAAAACGGAACTTTTACTCACATAAGTCGTGTTTCTGATTACTTGCACGATAAAGTCAAATATATAAGGCGAGTAAAAATGTAAATTAAAGGACAACAAGTTTTGAAATCATGCATAAGGATGCAACGGGATGTTTGAACATCAAATAATAAATTTAAATGCCGGAACGGTAGCCAAGCAGCATTTTTTATAAAATCTGTTTCTACATTCATCCCATTAAAAGTATTGTGTAACCATTTTAAATATTTTTTTTGTTCATTATTAATATTACTTAATAAATAGTAACAACGAAAGAAAAAAGAAGCATTTCGCGCACAAAAGTATTTTAAATAATTTTAAAAGATTTTCAATCAAACCCTTATAGTCTCGTAAGGTTAGCATTTTCAAAAATTTTGTTGTTTGTTTTATAATTTGTAACTAGAATGTCAAACACTTATTTTCGGTCATTGCTTCGTAAGGCGAATTTTAATACAAATGTTCTTTACTTATTATGCCCCCGTATGGATGGAATAAATCTGTTCGTAATTAAAGTTTCCTATTCATAAACTATATTCTGTCCTATCAAATTTCATAGTCTTAATTCGAATAGTTTTTGAAACAATCTAATTATTCCTACGTGAATAACTTTACTTTTTTATACCTTTTTATTCAATTATTCATTATAGCTAAGTTTTTTTATAGCGGAATGCATTTAATACAAACGAAGTGAACGTTAAAATAAGTGTTGAAATAAGTAAGAGTTAAACAAAATTTACAGCTGGCTGTATTACTTTGCCAAATTACGTTACGTTAATAACATCCATTTCTAATTAAAAAATAATTAGTTTGTTGTTTTATAAATGTTGACATCCATTCATTACGATTTTTGTTGCCTGTAAAATACCTATCAGATGAAGTTTTCAAGAATTTTAATTACCTATTTTCACTACTGACGCGGCGTGTGTACTAAACGTACATTAATTAATTCGCAGCTGTTCAATTGTTTTCTTTTGACCGCGCAAGATTACACCAGCGGACCACTATTTATTTATTATTTTATATAAATAAAAAATATTAGCGTTGAAAACATAATTTCTTTGTTTAACATTATTTTTCTTTAAAAAACAATCATTGATATTCATTTCTAACGTTTAAACTCATATACGACTTGAGTGGCGAAAATTAAGGGAGGTCTGTGTCTAACAGTGGACCTTCAAAGGCTGATAGATAGATACATGAAAAGAACAATCGCGGCATGAGCATCATAAGTAGTAGTGCTAGTATAAAGGACGTTCGACCTTATACTTCTGATTTTGAGAAATGCGGTCATCATAATTGTAATTTATTACTGTTCATTAGAAATGAGGGTAGAGGCCAAAAACATCTTTAGGAACAGCTGAATAATCTTTAGGCCCTTTAATCTAGGCAAGATTTCATCACGATGTTCTTGCGCCGAAGTTAGTGAACCCCATAGCTTTACTACACTTATATTCCATCTTAGAAACAATAGTTTGGGATGAAACAAATATCAATCCTTGTTTGCATGTGGTTAGTACTTCGCATATTTAAATATAGCATAAAGTAGATATTAAATTTATAACAATCGATTTTACAATGTAACGCCGGATTCTATTGACTACCTATATTCGTATATACCTAAAAATATATTACGTGCCGAAAATGTGATGAAATATTCATTTTACATTTGTGACTATTTATCTAATTTAAAAAAATACTTTGCACTTAAACTCATTCTTCTAATAAATACCTTACGCTAATACAAAAATAAAAAAGACGTCGCAGCTTAAACCATTTACCATTTTACGTAATCCAGCCCGTACTTTGACCAGAACAACTTCTTAAATATTAAAATAATCATAGGAATACAACAGCATATTCGTGAAAAGTCTAATGAA
>DWPA01000154.1:0-32016 GCA_018251375.1 Calpodes ethlius
GAAAGGAAATTAAAACATTTTTATGTGTTAATGTTGATGTCTAAATATATAATAATATAATATTGAGCAGTATGATTAAGTGCATAAGTTATTGGTGCTTAAACTTATTGTAAGTATGTAGGAAATAGTTAATATATTGACCTGTGAGTATCAACTGTGATGTTGTAGGAACATAACAAGGAACCACCGAGCCAACAGTCGTATCGGCCGGCGTCAGCTTCGTTCACAGCTATTATGAGCAGCCCGTGTTCTGAAGTTTCTATGTACTTTTCTGGTTTACTGGAAATATAAATACAATTTAATATTTTTGACATTAATAAATAAACGTTAACACACTCATACCCCAGCAGTAGGATTCCCTGTGTCGCGAGTGGCATGAACACAACACGTCACTAACACCCATGACCCGAGGACAAATATTTATCTGTCACATAAATATCTGCAATGGCTGGGAATCGAACCCAGAGTCTCTCGTTTTGCAGGCAGGGTCACTAGCAACTAGGCCACATTAAATTCATAAAATTAGAATTACAGTTTATAAAGTATAAGTTTATAAGTTTATTATAGTATCTATGTTTGCTACGTTAATGGAAGAAGTTAAAACATTACGAATTCAATACATTGTTTACGGAAATTAGGTTCTTGTTTCATTCAACGATTGAAGTTGATTGCACTCATATGAGAACTATAAACGCCATCTTTAAAACATGTATAATCTTTATGTCGTAATTATGGTCATAACTTTAATCATTATCAATAGATATTTAATTTGTTTTCTCAGTCTAAAGTAATTGTTTAATAAAAAACAAAGTTTGAAATTATTAAAACGGTTCGTGTCACTTTTCTACAAAAAATAAAAAAAGGTAAGTTCTCTTTAATTATTGAAATAATTAGGTACTCACATTATTTACTAAAATATATTGCTACATTTGAATCACTGTATATTTATATTGTGTATCATAACTTCGCTTAACTTAAAACTCGGAAGATCGTTCGTTAACTTAATGAGGTAACGAAGGTAAGCGAATCGCCCAACGAATCCTGATACCCTATTATTTAAAAAAATAATAATTACAGTATCATGAACAAACCCTTCCACTCGAACGCAAAAGGATGAATGAAACAAGGTCGGATCGCGAGTTCCCCTTGCGTTTTAATTATCCCGGCGGAAGTGCGATAACTGTAGATTTGGAAACACTTTAATTAATGTTGTTGCATGCGTGTTCAATTCGTTTTCAGTACCATTATTTCTTCGAAGCTCCCTTTCATTCTCGCAAAGTTTCATTGTCACTGATAAAACGAACTGGCTTCCGTTTCCAAGATACAACTCAATGCTTTGAAACTTTTGATGGAGCAGTTTTTAAAACTACTTAGCAGTTCATTAATAAAGCTTTATTTTTTTATTTGTAGCGAATGTTCGAACTCGCAGCTAATTAATGCGCCATCTTGACAAAACAAAGTCGTTTAGGACGACGCCATTAACGTTTTTAAAGGTTTTTTCACTCATTTCAACTGTCAAAACGCTCGCTGCCTAGTGTGGCGTAATGAACACGATATAATGAATTATTTATTTTCTGTTTATGCACTCCATTGCATTTCTCTATGAATAAGAATCCGGTTAGGAACTTGAAAAAAGTTGTTGCAAATATTTCAACATTTCATAGACTAGACATTCCAAAGCGCGTAATGTTTTCTTTGTAATTCAATTCTTGTGTCTATTGTTTACTGTTACTCATCGTAACCAAGAGTTGGTTAGTTGAGCCACTAGTACTAGCCAATTCATTCAAATTTAGAATAATACACCATACTAATATTATAAATGCGAAAAAGAAGAAAGGGTATTTGTTTATTTCTCTGTCCTTTTAGCGCACAACGGTGCATCGCTGTGGTACGATATTTGGTTTGGCGATAGTTGGGAGAACAAAGAGTATACTTATATACCACAGACTACTTTTTATTTCATTTCTGTTTAATGATCCATTACGATGTATAATTCAGCCAAATTAATGCGTGTTTAACAACAATGCGTTGCCTAGCAACTAATGATAGGAAGGAGTTTTCATATACGGGTGAAGCTGCGGGCAACATCTAGTTAATTAAAAAAATAAGTTACCGAAATATTCTCGATCAACAAGGCCAGCGGGGTTTCCGCACTGTTTAGTATACTCACTTGAAAGTAATGGGATGTCGTCCTTTCTCCCTCGAGTAGTCATACCAGGTGACAGCTCTGGGCTGCAGCACTTCGTGCATCTTGACAAAGGACCCAAGATGCAGGCTCTGCCCCCATGTAGCTGATACACTTTTTCGTGCTATGGACGAATCGCAGATATCCGCGGTTTCGTTTGCCACGTCTTGGATTAACCTAACAATAAAAAAAAGCGATTGAAAATATTTTTCCATACTCAAATAAACGGAATCCTAAAGTAAAAGTTAAATTTATCTGTATAATTATATAAAAATATTCGAGACGAATTCAGACTAAGTGACATCAACTTCCAGCCAATACCTACAAATTTCCCTTAAGATGTAGACGGGTGTTAAGGAGAGATTATTGGAAATTTCCATCAGATAGGGAATAAAGAGTATATTATGTTTTGCTTCAAAGTTACCTTATTTCCATAACGACTTTTTGCGTCTTTTTCAACTCTACGTGAGCGTGGCCTTGAGCAATTGTTAAGAACGAATTTTGATTTGAGCAAGTTATTTAATATGTAAATGTGTATAAATACAGATAACACGTATTTGTTGGATACGTCTTTGTTGGATCAAGGTTTGTGGCATTTAATCAGGTGCCAGTTCCAGACTTTTATATAGCAACTACGAGTAAATTTATTAAATAAGACACAAGTTGAACGGTTAAATAACGTGTAAATGTTTTGACAAGATATTATTATACAGTTGTTTTTAATAAAGTTGACTAAATATGACTTTTGGAAAGAAATAAACTTTACGTTTTTAGATTTCCAACGTTACACGAAGCAATAGTATTAACGACTTAAATATCTGGATGACGTAAACAGGACCTAAATTGCTTCTTATAAACTTTTTGGGCAAGTCAATGGATATGGATTGGCATATGAAATAATGTAGTGTGAAATACGTATTGTTGTTGAGCGTTGATTTAAAAAAAATTAGTCCATGATGCCATACTGAAAAGAAGATTATGCTAAGACGATAAAAACTCACAAATCGCGGGTTGTATGCTAACATCGCTAATTAGCTGTAGTAATCGTAGCAGCTACGCTAACCGTTGCATTATTTTCTAATGTTAGCTAGTTTCCTTCGTAATACATTCTACGCAATGTATTTACCCAGGTGTATATTCCCGGCAGACTCCTGCGTCGCGATCCCAGCCGCAGTAGGGGTCTCGTGCGCAGCGCACGCATGCGTCGTAGCGCCGCGCGCACAGCGCTAGTCGTAGCTGTAGCACGCGCCGGTCTGACGCGGCATAGAGCGAGCCGTGAACTCGTGATAACGCCATTGCCTGTATTGAAATAGTCATAATAATGTTAGCTTTCTTTTTAATATCATTTTTTGAAATTAAATTAATGATTAATTTACTTTATTCTTTATAGTATGAACATATCCTATCATTAGGTAGCTTCTTTAGATTGTCATAATATCAATTCGTCAGGAAACATCTCTGTTATTGTATATTATATTTTTTAATTAATTTACAGACTGGATAGTTTTCAAAATATTTTAAGAGGAATTAATAAGTAGGTACTCTTATTTTATAACTTTAGTTACATTTTTTAACTTACTTTAATAAGTGTTTAATTTTAAGAACTGGTAAACAGGAATCATTGGAGTAAAAGATAATGTCAGTTGTAGAGTAAATTAAATTCTTTTTTCCATAAACATTTTTATACATGAGCTCATTCCTTATCTGTCCAGTGTCGTTTGAAAACAGAAGTAAAATACTTCTTTAGTGCCGAGTTTCATTAGACTAAAAACATAAAATATGATTCTATTTTCAAACTTAACGGGTATTTTATAGTACCTGAATGGGTTCACCGGGAGTGACGTCAAAAATGTCAAGTAAAGAGGACTGGCTGTCACCGTTTCGCGTCCATTGCACGATTTTATGAATTTTTCCTTCATCTGAAACAATAGAAAAATATGTCACGTGGAGTTTCTGTGCTTGCATTACACTTTTACATTAAAATTAAAAATTTAATTACTTTGAATACACGGAACTCAAACTAGAATATACATATACTATGTTGTATTAAAAATTAAATTAGAGATTAAATCAAGTTGTTTTACTTCCTTTAACTTTACTCTGAAAAATTGGTTCGACTTTTATGTTTAACTTTTAAGTGTGGTTTTGTATAAAAGTCCTAGGTTTTTGCTATCCTATTATTACATATTATTTATATGGTAATAGGTAAATAGAATTACGATTATACGAAAATATGTGTATGCGTCCGTGGGTATCAATATTCTAATTTCAAATAACATTCTTCTCTGATATACTTGTAGCAAATTTGTTCCCTCGCCGTTATGTACCATCCCTTGTCCATCTTATTTGTATGTACTTATAATATTTAGTTGAGTACAGTAAGATTGATCATTTAGTAACTTTTTTATGTACACCGTACCTTGTTTACTTCTAGACTAGATTATCGTATAATCTTATAGGGTTGTTTGAAGGAAATCACTTTCGAACGATAATAAATAATGTATATTTCTTGCAAATTTCTGCTTGGTGTATATGATCAACAAAATAATTATATAAATAAACAAAATTACCAGTTACCTATCAGAAAAGAGCTGGAAATTCGCATCTTAACTGCCTCGTAAACTTCAATTAAGTTTGTTACAGAATTTATAAGATTTATAACTTTTGCTGCATGAAAATGTATTCTGCCTTAAATTGTACCATAAATAAAAAATATTCGGAATATAAAACTCGGAATACATAAGTCAAAATATTAAAAAATTTAAACAATCTTTGATTACAATGTGAATATTGTACAGAGGTAGAAATATACAGAGGTAGAAATATTTATGTTAGAAGATGGCGTGTATTTCTCAGCGGAGAGCATGTGCAAGACATAAATGTTGCATATTTAATGTTTATAATCAGTTGTCTCGGGACAATACAGGCAGGGGTTTTGCTTACATAATAAATACAAGAGGCTGGAGCTTATAGAACCCACTGCGTACTCGACATTACTTATTTATTCATAACTAGCTGACCCGGCAGACGTTGTTTTGCAACATAATTTAGACTCTAAGCAATGTTTTAAAAAAATGGTCCAAGTCCATTAAATAAATAAATAATATGTATTTTTTATTATCAAATTACGTATTATAGCAGGAATATTGTGTACTATACTTTTGAAAAAATAAAGGGCGTTGTATTCGGGGTGGGTTGGAATTGAAAAGTCGTTTACATCCGTATGGCGACCTAGGTATAATAAAACCTTAAACAAATCATTAAACAACAAAACCGTATATCTCAATTTATAGTACACTTAAAACTGCACAAGAAACATATGACGCAAAATTGCAAAAAAAAAAAATGTAATACAAAAAGTTTCTTTACTTTCGAGTATATCTAATTTATACGAAGCTATAAAACTTTCCGTCTTAACCGTAATTGAGTTTTCGGTAATTCCGAGCGTCCCGGCATACGGGAAATTACAATGGTTCGTTACATTTTGGGATCAATTAGAGAGTTTTGACTGTCGACGGGGTTCGTACTATGTGGTTATCATGGCTTGTTGTTTAGTTCGGTGTTGCTTAACCTTACTGAGTACGTGAGTTTTAAACTTTTCTAACATACATTTTGTCCAAAATTTGGTAGTTGAGATATAATTTTCTTTTGGATTCGATCTCGCGTTCAATCTGAATCTACTACATAGCTAATTGTTTTCCTTAAAAGTCTCAACTGATAGCCACTTCCTAAATAGTCTGTAAAATCTTCAAATAAATTCTGAACTCTTCTGAACTTCTAACATCATTATAATCAAAAATTATATTCAACATTATAATCACATACAATATTATACCTTATTATCTTAACATAAAGTATATGAGCATACCATTTTAATTTCATACATTAATAGTGCATTCTGCAAGCAGAGTTTACTGCCAGCCCCATTAATGCTCACCTGAATGATTCGCTTCGAGCATTATTAGGTTTCGACCAACACTAATACACACGGTTTTAGCGAACGTTTCCAAAAGCCAAACGAACTAGACCCGCGCGAAACAATTCGTTATGTTGTCCGGGAAAAATAGTAAGAATTTCCACGGAATCTTCGTAAATACAATTGTTAGAAACACAATCGAAGCCGGCACGTGACTGCGGCTGGTGGGGAACTGTTGGGTCTATTGTACATAGCTGCTCCGTAGGTGGTAGGTTTCCTTACGGAGCGGGCAACTCACGATCAAATTAATATTCGGACCACGAATCTTAATAGCTAATTGGATTACAGGCATGTACCGAAATTACCTAACTGGGTTACGGTACAATGGTTTAGGCGTACGTGTGGGTGTCGTGACGCAGTTGTGTCGCTAGACGGAATGGCGGCAAAGCCCCGTATTGTTACGCTGTTCGTTAAGTTATAGTCGGGCCACTATAAATCGGTAATTGTATTATGTCGGTTCGTAATTAATGATAATATGCTGATTCTATGTCTGGTGTAAGCATGTGCGTCGCATTTAATCGGTAGGTCAGTTAATAACGTGTATTGAGTTTCAGAACGCAAATGTATAATATAATTTGCATTACGGTACAAATGTTCGTGTAACTAATGCGCTAAGTGTAATAATGTTATAGATATTTCATTTGATTTTTGCCAGATGTGCTTTAGATTGAAGACTATCGGAATGAAAATACTTATGTCCTACATCATATGAGAAATTTTAGGGATTGCAACCTCGATATCCAGCTCTACGTGGTGAATAATGGACAAGGCCATGGCCGGGTCCTTCTTGATGGCACACACATAACTTTGGTGGTATGGTTTGATACCAGCTTGGTTAGATCCGTGTGCTTTTAGCATTATTTGTTTAATGGATGTGACTGTAATGGCAATTAAGGACTTTTGTAATTGACATAGCCCAATGTTTGGAAAAAAATTGACTATTTATATTTTAATAACAACGGCAATAAACCTATTGTATCTAATATTCATATGTAATCTGTAAAAACATAAATTACTCAGACCTTTGAGAGCATCAAATGCATTAAATATGCACTCTATTCTGTTAATAAATCCTACTATTTCATATGTTAAATTTTAGCGAAGTTGTTTTTTTTGTTTATTATATTATTATTTGTTATTTTTATAAAAATGTAGTAAAATGATACGAAAATACGAAAATACGACCGCAATCCGAAGAATCCGAGGCTACGTTTAAATGTAAACATATTTTAGTCGTTGTTTATACGTTTTTGTTGAGTGCCAAACTGAGTTGAACAATGAGGAGGATAAATGCGAGGAAACATTGGCCTGACATCGCCGCCCATTAGTTTCGCCAAACGACGCGAACGGTGTGATTGACGCAAACAAGCCCTGGTAATTATGTTCCCTGAATATCGTATGAAGTAACTAATTCCTCCACTCAACACATGTGAGGTTGCTTCCACTTACATTCGTCTGCAAGTGATAGAATTCCAATTAGAACACTGACTGATTTCTCAGAGCTAATCACCGGTACGGTAGAGCTTAAGTTTTGCATTACGGGGTAATGTAATTAATGAGCCCGCAAGCGATTCAGCTATGTGAAGTTAAGTGTTTACGCTATTTGAACTACAAATTTAGAATTGATGGATTTTAAATGTTATAGATGTTTGTATTGTTACTTGATTTTTGTGAATAAAAATAGCATTACTCAAAGTAAAGATTTTATATAAAAACTGTGAAAGTATTGAAATTGAATTTGTTACTTAGAATGATAAATATTTAAAACGGTAAAAATTTGTAAAGTGTATTATAATTTTGATATTTACCTTTTGCACCTGACTACTGAGTCCCATACCTCATATTAATTAGATACGTACTCGATATAATGGATACAAAATACTCGATATGTATAATACGTTATTTTCTTCCTTCCAATTCTCCACTTCCCTAAGTCAAAATGGTACGTAATAACATAGCAAGCTTAATCGAGCCTATTTCAATGTAACTTACATTTTATGATCAATATATTTTTGAAGTTAATGAGCGCAATTTGCGTTGCTGACGCTATTAAAGTATTGGGCGCGTTTATTTCTGGAAACTTCTATTTAATAAGGTAAGTATATTATAGGCTCGCACTAGATGCCGTGATAAGGAAACAACCTTAATCATAACTTGAGTAGGATTTACATATTTTTACACGATATTCAATCATTGTTAATAGCTTGGGGATATTATAAAACTATAATACGCAACGTAGTATTCTAATGTTATTTATAAAATATAAATATGCCCTAAACCTTTCAGCGATTTATCTTATAGTTAATCTTCGAAGTTATGGCCTGTAAACATGAAATTCTACGTAATTATATTGAGTATATTTTCGTATAATATTGTAGTATAATATAAGTGTAGTATTTCAAATTCTAAATGTAGTCTTATGTAATCTTATATACGAAACACGTTTAGACACCTTTCTTGAAATATTTAAATATATTATAATTAATGTTTGTACTGATTCTATTTAAGTTTTATACTAGCTTTGTTTCTGTTGTTATTTAAAATCACGGTTCAATTTTTAATAAACAATAATCAACATTTTTTAGTCATAGAAGTGGTTAAATCATTACCAATAGAACCTACCTAATCCAAGTATTATCTACCTAGTACCTACTTAATACCTACCTAATATTGGTAATAGGTATTTACATACTTCCAAGTCAAAGTTGTATCTCATAGTAATAATACGTAGTTCCATCTTATTAGTATCCACATAAGACCAGACTCTGGCACATGTGAATTTGAAAACCATGTTCGTGTTGCCGTCAGTATCAGTGTCTGACTGATACGATAATAACACGAACAAGGGAAAGCGTTCAGGGAATTCGTGTGCGCGGGAATCAGGAGTTCGCTTAAATCTGTTAATGGCAGCGTGTTGCAAGCTTTAATAAGACGACAACCACAAGCATTAGACACAAGTAGATAGCTAATATAATCGTACTTAGTAAATATTCCATAACATTAGATGTATAGTAGTTTAAGTTGTTAAGTAGAACAAAAACGTGTGTAGATATAACTTGACATAATTTAAACTTACATTAGTAGGAATTACTAAACTTGCTTGAAAGGAAATCATAGTTATCAATTTCTTTTTTTATTTAACAAAGTATGGGACAGATATTTTAATTTTATAATTAATGTATTGAATAATTTATTTAAACTTAAAAGTATATTTAAAAAGTATTATTTGTTTGAATGCAAATGTGTGTTAGAGAAAAAGTGGACTGTCTATCATAAGTGGTATGATACTTACATTTTATCGAAGAAGCGATAAGTTTAACACAAAATCCAAAATTTAATAAACCCAGCGAAAATATACCCCTTCTGTCTGCAAGCCCAGAAGGTTTGAGACAAGATAGGTATTTTGTCTTGGAATAGGTTCCGATATTCCTGCCTAAAACGTAATATGACTACCAAAGGAAACTTCCACGAAAATTGCGGCACTATATGGTCACTACGCCACCAACGATAGTACCGTCGTTCTTTAATTTCCTTTAAAGTTGTTATAGCAGTACGATAAGGCGTCTAGAAGGTTATTCAGTCGGAACAACTCTTGAAACAATTAGCTTCGCACCAATTATACCAATATGATTGTAAACCCATTCCAATCAAACTGTAATATCTAGTCTTCATCATGAACCACGCTCATTAAACATACAGCACTAATAATTTAAACTAATCGATACGCAATTCACGTTAACCCAATAAGGCTAAGCTATTATCAAGGATCATAATAAGGTGTAATAGTTAATGACCTATGATATGCTTCCGAGAATGTAATGGATATGCTGCAAATACCATTGGCATCTAATGCGGTTTGCGTGCACCGTGTCAAGTACCTTCCTAGTACTTAGTTTAAACACTGATTTAGTATTGATATTGCGGAACATTTTCTAGCGCTTTCCACTAGATTTAGCGCTTAAATGTTGTGTTGAAATATTTCTTTTATAACGATATTTGTAAACATGTCAGAACTTTCAAACAATGACATAAATATGACGCTCAGAAATCGCTATTATTAGTATTCAGTGAAAACGATGTTATTCGAAAAACATTTAATCCAAATTAGTGTTATACAAATGTTACTCTTTGGTAAAATCAATGTATCCGTGAAGCAAAGAATGAATGTCGATAATTCATTTAAATTTTATCGTCCTACAGTAACAGATGCCAATCAAAAACACTTTGATTTGATTCTCAGCCCGAGATATGCTTTCAAGTCTACTGTTTTAGGCGGCGTTAGCGTTTTATTAAGGAGAAGATTTTTAACTCACCTTTATAAAATGACAAAAGCAAAATTAATTTGATTCCAGATCAATACGGATTACGTATAAGTAATCCGTTTAACGTTAAGCTTATAAATATCCTTACTTATATTCATTAATTCCGATCACGGTCGGGGCTAGCAAAATAATTAAACAATACCACATCGGCTGTGATCGGACGGGTCGGCTCCCAGAGGACCACCCTGAACTGTACAAATTAGGTCGGTACATAAGGATAACACCAAGGAAACGTCCGACCGAACTGTTATAGGGATATGTCAAAGAAGTGACCGCAAATCACTAAACACGCGAAAACGACAACCTACGGGATCGGTTCAACCCTTATTCCGCTCACGTACGCCGTACCTTCTAATTGTACGAGGGTTTTACTTCTGATTTTTGGCATGGCCGTCTTTTATAAATGTGGAAAAATTCTCGATATTTTCCTGTTAAATATATAGCTTTCATTTCGTTCAGGATTACTGGTTTTACGAAAACAAAAGCGTATTTAATTCACGTACATAAACAAATTGCCATTAATCAACTCCAGTCAATGATGTTAGACTGCGGCGCAAATAATTTATAATTATCTTTTCATATTTTTCTATTCACTGAACATTGAGCCTTTCGACAGCGGTCTCAAAAGAAATAATTCCGCAATCCAATAAAGATTTCGCTTCGACAGGCCTAAGTGAAAACTTTTTTGCGATCCCCTAACAATATAAGTTTTATTTCTCCGACTGGTATAAATTCCCAAACACAAAGTAGCTTTAACATCTTTATTGCTTTTCATAAAAAAGTCCTCGTTTAACGTATAGATTCAGCATCACCCAATTGGATGGGTTTTCCTCGAGAGCTCGCCGTTCACCACTTTTTTACCTCTCGGCTTTTGCACCTCACATAGCGGGGCGTCCGCGAATATTTATATTACTCCTTCACAACGTACGGGTAGTAATGTACGCCCATAAAACTTTGAGCGTGGGAACGGAGCTTTTGAATTATCTTCACACCTAATTTATTTATGTTTGCCAGTATCCTAAATTAATTTCATTTCGAACAAGTAAAGTAACTTAATCAAGAACAGTTCATTGTTTAAATTTGTAAAACAAATTATATTTTATGAAATTAATATGAGAAAATCGTAAGGAAAACTAGACTTCATACCGGGATACTTCGTACTCGAGTTAATGGCATATTAAATATATATTATATCTTTATAAGACAGACTGTCTAATTGGCCCATCCATTTTCGTCAACGAATCGGTCTATGGGCAGCGATAACCGCCAATAGAAAGCAAGTATTTTGCGTCGGCAATTTAAATAAAAAAAGTAACTTGAAACCTTTGAACGACTTGAAATAAATATATTTTTAATTAACCGAATATTTGTAAAGCCAAGACGATATTTGATTAGTTAAAATATTTTTGTATTAACAAATTCCATAGTTACATCAAAATTGTTCGTATCATCAATAAAATAGCTAAACATCGACCGAACCAAAACAGAGGTAAGTATATATTTAAGTAAATCCTTCTAGTAGCTCAATGAGAACAAATAAATTCCGCCATGGGCAATATGAACAAATTCGGCACGGACTTTTATCGTGAATCGCAATATGTATTTTATAGGTTCCGTAAATCGAAGTACGTGGCTTTTTAGCGTTTGCCTACGATCTCTTCGTCGACTTTTATGAGGTTCGTCGTTACAAATTTTATGTGACTGTCAGGAAATCGGCCCGATCTACTTTGACCCGGTTCATGCTATTTATGTGAAATTCGATATAAGTACATAATTACATAGCAATTTCCAAACTTAATAAGTATAGACGTAATGGGCGGGTTTCTTTCAATAACACCTATTGATGTATTAAATGTAGTCCTTTGTTGTTTCGAGGCCAGTGATATTATTTCGGGTAATAAGCTAATGTTATAGGCTCTACAATGATTTTTACAGCCAGATTATTAAAAAAATTGTAACATTAAATTAATGAAATATTTCATTGTATATTTCATGTGAAAATTATACCAAATTTCACGTATAATTTTGTATAATAAGAATTTTAGTATAAAAGTATTTTTTGGAATTAAATATAATATTCCTATAAGATTTGAGAAAGTTACTAATACCCGTTTGTTAGAATTTTCTTCCGTCATTTATCTATGTTATAAAAACGCAATCTAGTAAATAGGGCCTTTCTTTATACAACTAAATAATTTTGGTATAACGCAACGTAATCGTATCCTCATGACATGATATTGAAAGCAATGTCCCTTAAAATTAGACTTTTTATTCAATTCTCAGACAAGATTTTTAATCTTTTATATCTTAAAGATATCCGCAGTGACCAATTACTACCACGTAAAACACCCGCGCGATTCCTTTGTCCACGTCAATAATAAATAAAGCCTTACAAAGATGTATTTGGTTGTTATTTCGTATTTTATATTGAGCGAGCAGTTATTCCAAACACGTCTCAAAGGTGTATTTTTAAAGAAGGCTTTCACGGTGGCCGGCATTAGGGATGCCTCGACCGCGCGCCTGAAACTTCCTCGCCCGTGCACCTTTTGATATTCAATATACTGTGGGACCTAAGCAATCCTTTGATGAGATGTTTTATGCAAAAAACGTTGGGCGCCGTTAGCGGGGCGCGAATAAGCGCTCAAAAGTGAACACATTAGTATTCTCAATCCCGCCCGGGGCTACGGCCTCACTCTCCAGTTTTGGGGGAATAAAAATCAATGTTTATTCTCACCGGACGCGTTTTGAATGCTAATTATACGTATAGCTAATTGCTTTACGTTTGCGTAAATGTGCAATCGTTTTGTACACGAATCGCTAAACCTCAATCTGGTTTGGATTTCAATATTTGTAAAAGAAAAGGTAATATTACCCACGGATTTTCCCGCACAATAAGCCGATGTAGGTATCTAGATAAAATCTTTATACAAAATCAGGTATGAATATAAAACAGAGCTCGGCTCGACGTAAGGTAAGGTACTATAGCGAACTATAAATTACTTTGGAAATTCTGTTCCGGTGCATCGTATCGCAAGCGAGCAATAAATATTGTTCACTTTCGTCCTGTGGGCAATGCCAGTCGATGAAGCCCGAGGCAACACTACAGCCTTCGGGAGCGAACGTAACTCCATCGCAAGGATACATGCTCCAATAAACTGCTTTTGCTGCTCAAAGAACGTTATTTCGACCACCTTCACATATCATTTTGCACAACCACATTTCATGTTTATGGCAAAAGTTGGACTTCATGCACTTAGGCAAATGGCTTTCCGATACTTACTGAGATATTACAACGTATCGTTCCGGTAAGTATCTCATGAATTATTACTGCAATTCCGTGTACATTGGTGTACGTTCTTTTTAAAAATTCAATTACAAATTGAAATCTGTTATGATTTACGGAAAAACGTCGTCATTTATAACTTTAGATAGTATGTGTTGTATAATATGCAAGAGCGAAAGAAATTCCGTAAATGAAACACATCTACTGGCCACTGGCGTCTCCACATTCTTTTCAGACATATGTATTTAGAAAACCTACAATATTAAATTGAAATTTCTGTGCCTTTTAATAAAGAAAATTAACATTTAATAAGATCTACCTTTACTAATAGATTTTCTTTGGGGTTTTTAAACATCACGATTTTGTCAACAAAATAGTAATAGAATTAAATAGTTGAGAGATAAGTATAGGTGATATCTACACGAATAGCTCAATTTGAATTACAATTTTACAAATAGGTATACGTAGAACGACATCTGATTTTATATTTTGAATGTTATCAAATGTTTCTTTTAAAAGAAAGCATGTGTAAAGCTGCGTTGTAATAATCATTTTACGAAGCGATGGTCTATCTACTTATCTATGTTTCAGGAACGACTCGACCGCTAAGCCGACTGTGAATTTTAAATCGTTTTTAATAGTAGGTAGCTCTGTGCTCCGGCTGCCGTCAAAGCTAATTCGCCCTCTACAATTTGATTTCCCGCTGTTTCCTACGAGTTTGGGAATTATCGATTTAGAGAGTAACGTATGAAATCTAACTATGTTATAATTACGTTACAACACAAAGTATTCGTCTCTTTTGTCTTACAATGAACATGTCGTAATTAAGTTTGAAGTTTGTTGTAAACATGTTAAACTGTATTCGTGTCGTTCGTTTACATTTACATTGTGTTTGTTTGTTTACGAAAGCGCCCTTGATACTAAAGAGTCTCGGTGTAGACGTATAACTCGGGGAATTTAATTAACTTCGTTAACTTCCAAATACTCTTAACGTCTTTGATACCTCGGCCTCTTTTCATTGACAAACAAGAACACGGGTGTGTATATGACAGTCGCTGTCAAACTTCTATCAACATTTGGGCCATAGATTTATAACTATAAGATGAAGCATAGGAAAGTGAAGAATTGTAAATGAGATGTTAGTCTTTGTCACATAATTTTATATAGATTAATTTCACAAACCATTGGCGTAAGAAAGATACAGCTATCTGAGTTTTGCAACATTTTCGTAGTCAAAAACATGAAAACGGGGTCCATCTTGAACTGAAAAAGTCAACTTATAGTTTAAATTCACAGTACTCTTATAAAATGTAATTCATGTCTTTTTTAATTTTGTTGTTGCTTCATTTTTGTCTACATTAAGACGTTACTATTTGTGAAAGTTTATCAGATTATAGTTAAGTGGTTATCTAGAAAGATACGATATATATATACCGCAAATATAACTTTTGTTCCATCTCTTCGTAGTCGTAATTCTATGGTTCAGGCCGTTCAAGAGTTGTCAGGCAATAGTGATTTAGGCGTGATAAAACAAATGGAATGAGGCGAGACAGGGGGCCCGCATTGCGGGAACATCATACGCTCATTTCTCATTGTCTGCTAGCACCTCGAGCGTCGCTACAACTTTCCGCCAGCGCCGGTGCAGTTTAATGCATATTATAACGCGGTAAGCACTCGAAATGGGCTAAGCGGGGAAGCAATATTGCGGCGGCAGACGCCGCGGTACGAGCAAACTCTTTATTGAAAGAGTAAACTGTCCTTTTTCACGGGACGCCTCGAGCTCTTTGTGATGCCGGAATTTCGCGCAACTTATTTTGCACTCGAGTGTAAATAATAGTGAACTAAGAGAGCTACGGATTTTCGGGTAGTTCCTCTTTTCCCTCTTTGTCGCGGTATGAATACACGCGACAATTTTATTGTACACTACTGTCACGAAGCGGAAGTAACTGTTGCATTTAAACACTTTATCGTGTTCCTACTTTTTCGCTGATATGAGTGTAGTGTAGTACACTGTATTTAAACTCGAATTATGTGTACTAAGACTAGGCTTTGCGTTTCCATTGAAGTTAGAAACAAAATAACATTACGTTGACGAAGTTACAGTAATTATAACAGTACGTGACTTAGAGCGAAACGTCAAAGGTAACGGTTAAACAATTTAATATTCCACACACAAGCATTTCAAACGCAACTCAAACGTAGAACTCTCCTTTCGTAAAAGTTGTTCCGTAAGCGAACTCCCCCTTCGTTAGATATCTACGTGAGTTTATCCATTCCGTAGCCTCACGGCGGGTGGTTTCATGAAGAACGAATTTCGAGGAAAATTGGTGAAAATTGCAACAACATAGCGAAAATTACTACTTGGAGGCGTTGTTTAGCGGCGGGTCGAATTTATGCAGCGTAGGAAATGTGACGTGGGGCCTGTGGTCGGCCGACCGGGCACATGCGCCGAGCTGAAAATGTGGGTACACCTATACTGCAGCGATGTGTGTGTAACAATGGGCGCAGTTGTGAAAAAAGAGCATTGCTAAAGGGAGACTGTTTTCAGAAGTAAACAAATCCTATGAATGTTTTCGCCTACGACAAGCTTTTCGACTTCGAATTTCGTTAGGGTTACGCTTGGTACGCTTGGAGTCCGTACCGTCCGTAGCTCAAAGACTTTTTGTGGTACTAGAAAGCCACCATTTTATATATGTATACAAATTTATTTGTTTGACCAAAGTGGTACAAATCTTTAAATAATTGTGGGGACATCTTCCAGAAAGCCGTTCAAATATATTGGTCCCTGACGATTATGTTTCTATGTATTATTTTGTATACAACATATCATTTGGGAAGTATTAGGGTTTAAAAAATAACGACAGTTTTATTTATAACGAACGGAAAACTACCTCAGTTAGCTAAGTTTAACAAGTTAAGGGGAAATAGTTGATCAACGAACTAACTTACAACTACGGAGCTCTATACAATGTGTATACTCATATGCACTTGGCCTGTTTTTATTTAATTTTATGTACCTCAAACAACGATATAACGCGAGTTTTGCATTTTTAATATAAGTAGCGAATGTCACAAGTTTCTTAATTGGAAAGGAGAACTGTTTTATTTTCATACTGTCTTGTTAAATAACCAAAGAGCGTTACAGCGTAAATAAATAATATTAAAAATAGCAAGCGATGCATTGTTATCGCGGGAAAACGAAAATCTCACAACGCGTGTCTAGCTTTGTACGGGTATTGGGCTTAAAAGCTTTAGTGCGAGCTTTTAAAAGTTAATAAATTGAGAGTTGACAAAAAGTGTTAAAGAGTATAGGTGCTCGGCACGCTATTTGGTTACAAACAATGAACGTGTAATCGGTTTTTCGTGTTTTGAACTAAATCCCCTGTTTCGTGTGTGAATGTGCATGGGGTGGTATGGTGATGTATGGTGCGGACGAGACCGCCGCTGAGCCGTCACGGTGGGACGAATTGCCATTTTCATTCGCCGCTACTTTTAATGTTCCACTACGCAGACGTTCTGAATTTATTCGAAATACTTCATGTTTTCGCGATTGTGCTCCGAGTTTGTACGCGTTTCTGACAGTGAGTCAGTTAGGTAGTTATACCAAACAAAGCTATTTCACGAAATTTGTTGAATGAGTGTTTCGTATGTATAAAAGATAAATGAGGCCATTGTTACGTATTACGTTTCTAAACCTAAAAATTCTCTCTGTACCCATTATACGAGGGTTTCATTATTATTCAAGCATCTTAGTATTTACCTTAAGATGTCGCCAATCTTACTTTAATTAGTCATATTATCGTTTTATTAATAATTACTACATAACATCCACAGGCCGTAGTGGAACATATCACTAGTTCATAGCTTTAATTATAGTGGATACAGATGTGTTGGTAATCTTGAGGATGGCTGATAACGTTCATGTTTGTGTGCGTTTGTACGCTTCCGACTTAGCTCAATAATATTTGAGACGGTTTAAGCGGAGATACCCGAGAGGCTATTAACAGCACCGGGTAATAAAATTCCCGCTATTTAACACCCTAAATGAGATTTTCCAGTCAAGCGTCGAATAAATTGCTCTCTAAAATAGTACGCTTTCGTAGTACCTACTGTTAATTCTAGATTAGTTAAGAACGCTTTCCGAAAAAGTCCTCCCTTTCGGGTCACTTGTTTCGAGCAACGCTAGAAATCGGATTTAATTTGGCACTTTAGCTTAATGAATTTCACTTTTTCTAGTTTATAGTCGACAACCTTCCAGCTAGACGATAACTATTGACTAATTATTTAACAATAAGTATAGCTTGCCTTACACTTGTAAATGACAACATAATATAAACATTGAATATAATCTGTTGTATTTTTATTTAGAAATACTTACTTGTGCCAGCGTAGTAGACGGTGTAGTCGAGCTGATGACCCATCATGTCCACCTTCACGCGGTCAACCACCAGTCTCGTGAAAAACAAGTCCCGCTTGTAGTATATTGGCTTCTCATTTTCATGTGATACTGCGCTGTCCATTAGTGGATGTGACCTGGATAATTAACAGCAAAAAATATCGTATTAGCTTATGTTAAACATTGTGTACTCTTCTCTAATTCTCGAAGGTTACGAATAGTTTTCAAGAAACAAGTGTCCTTTATTGTACTATTTTTTGTATCATATAATAGGGGCATATTGGCCAAACTCGCCGACATGTTGGTGTCAGCAACATTCTTATTGGTTTAATATTTTTCAAACCTTTATCGGCGGCCTGATGTGTGTTGCCGAGACCTACTTTTTTAGCAGTTTATCGCTTGAATGTCACCGGGCAAATAAGTGTGTACGCAAGTCGCTGATTATTATTGGAAAACTACATTCAAAATATTTTAAGGTTACTAGTTATAAAATAATTTTATCGCGTATCTACGCCGTTTGCTGATCGTTTTGGTAACTTTTAAATTTGGAGGATTAAACATTACAGTAGGTTCAATTAATTTATGGCAGACATAATAAATTCTATTTAATTTATTTGTAACCTAAGCTTTAATTTTCGTCGAATCCTGCCCTACCAATAAACCAATTATAATATTTTATTACATTTAAAAGAAATTATAAAAAACATTATTTTATATATTATTATATAAAACGCCATTGTCATATTTTGAACGTGGCATAACAATGTGTTTAAAATTCAAATGCATATTTCGCTTTGAGCCATAACTGCAGACTGCGAAGGTTAGATAAAAGAGGAAGCCAACGAGGGATGTCGGAAATTTTACTACGAATAGTTTCGATAACACCATAACAGGTCGGAAACTATGCGATAGTGTCACAAGTCGCGATGCAGCCGTCAATATAAGTAAGGCGTCTGGTGCTTCGTCAACGAAAAACTTGTACACTCATTTAATTACAATTTTCAATCTGGCTTGAATAAAAATTCCGCGTGTGCTATTTTCAGCAGACTGGTTCAGGTGAAGTGTTAAAATCTCAACGTTTCCACATGAGGATCGTGAAAAAGTGGGAAAAAAATAATTGAACACTCTCGGGGAGAGAGCGTCGGATAATTAACAGGACGTGTCGCCAGATAAAAGTGCCTGTGGATTTCAATGAGGGTGAAATTCTGGAATCGCTGGAGAATGCCGCGCTGGATTCATGTTTCAGGTTTTTTAATGACAATTGTCAAATACGTTCGTGTTCTAATTCCCCGGAGTACGAATATTACGAGGCCATTCATTTTTTGGCTGTATTTTTTGAAGACAGCGTTTTCTTCAACTTTATAATGTTATTTATCCAGCTTTTGTCTTTATTTCTGAATAAAGAAGGAACAATTGTGAGCAAAGGTGAATTAAAAATTAATATTTTATTCAGAAATTATAATTTACTGGTTTGAATGTTGCCATAAAGAGCCGGTATATGATAATAAGTAAATATTAGCTCTGGCGGAGGTAAACATTGCGAGATATATAAAGATAATTCTCTCGATGGTCTGGGAAGTGTTCCAATCCTCACTTGGGCAGCATGGTGGACTATCGTCTATATACCCCAGACAAGAGTTCAACAATAGAACAATTATGCATTGTGATAATTAATGTGCTATGTATAATAAATTGAATATCTGATACGTAGATTAAGTTAAGGCACGTAGCCGCTTGTCGAATTCCCGTCTATTACGTGGTTACTGGTATCTACTAATTGACGCTAACGTACTTCTATAAGTGACAAGAAGTTGACATTATCCATTTATGATCTTGTAATATGGTAACCTTCTGATATTATTTATAAACGTAGTTTGTTTTTTTTACGAATATTTTAATTCAAATAATCTTCTGCTCTCAAATTAATTATTTAACCGCTTAATAAAAAATAATTGAAAGTTTGAAATGGAACGTAAAATTAAACTTAGAGATTAGTAAACACTTACAAGTAAAAAGATGACATTATTGTATATTTGTCGTTAAATTAAATGATTAATTGTTAGATGTTAATTAATTAAACTGTTACCTGATAAAGTTAAGTACGGTGTCAGGTAACGATGATGTATCATTAACACACGTGCCAGGCCGTGGTTCCGGCACCCGGCTGCTGATGACGGGGAGCCACGCGGAACTGGACGACGCCTGTTCCTTAAACTTGCCCTCAAAAGCTTTCTGAATGTCCCCTATAGTGAATGTACAAATCGCAGACCCCATCAACCCAGTAGACGCCGTAGTGAATACTCCATAGAATCTGCTGTCGTCACCCGGCACCTTGTAGATGCTCTCTGTGAAAGAATAACCGTGCATTAGTTAGAGTTCTATATTGTTTAGTTTGGAGACCTCTGAAACATCTATTCATCTTCATCATCATCTATTATTGACGGGCCCGTAGCCTAGTTCGTAGTGACCCTGACTGCGAAGCGAGAAGTCCTGGGTCCTGGGAAGGAGTCCGGCTGGGGCAGATATTTATGTGACAGATAAATATTTGTTCTCGGGTCATGGGTGCTAGTGACGTGTTATTTGTGTTGTCCATGCCGCTCGTAACACAAGGAATCCTACTGCGGGGGTATGAGTGTGTTAGAGTTTATTATTATTCTGGAAGACATTATTATCATTATCATATTAATGATATGTATTAACATTGAAGTGTATTAACACAAAGACCATTACAAAATACAATGTAATATCATAATAATATACCGACATACTATCGCATATTTCATCTCTAAAATGTCTCTAGAGTTTTGGTGTACTAGAATTTGTAGAATTCACATCGTTCTCGACTTTATCTCGTAGTAAAATTTACAAAATATTCTTAGCTTTATTTCAGTAACGTATAATTTTAAATGGAAATGAAAATGTTTTGAATAATACAAATTCGATTTTTAAATGAAATGTTTAATTAAGTTCTTGACTCGGGAATTATTAACTACCTTCTTCACGCTTAATCTACTCTTGGTTGTTCAAAGTTGCACAAGTTATCTATCAAATTATAGTAATTAAGGTTCCTGAATACCAAATTCTCCAAAAGTAGTTATAACAATTAACTAATTTCAAAGTTGATGACAATCAGTACAGAAAATACAATATAATTTGAATATAATTGTTTCGCATCGCGAATTATACAAATTAAACTATGTTTTTTATTTTCACGGAAAAAATTACAAGCGCGAATGTCATCTGCCAAACAACTTAGCCCGTTTTTTTAGTTGAGACAATTATAAGATTTTGGTTATAAAAGTTTTTTATGTATTTGTATGTGTATTTTTTATGTATTTTATTTAACAATTTGATTGTTCAAAATTGTTTATTGAACATTAATATTTAATTGAAGTAATAATAAAGTTGAGTTCTGATTTAATTAAATATTAAGCGCTTTGTTTTGAATCCAACAATATTAGTTCGTGACACACGAATTCGAAAATATTGACTACTTTTTACCGATTGAAAAAACAATAAAAACTTGCAACACAAAAAATGTAAAATTACTTTGTAGGAATAAAAACAGACTTAAGTCTATTTCTGGGGGAAACAATTTTCCATAAATAACATAAGTATGTGATTCTTTAGGAAAAAGCAGGAACATAATTTATAAACAAAACACGGACCAGCTGTCAAACGAGGGCTCGGCGCGTGCCGACTACAAATACATACATTCGGCTATATTATTTAAATACTTCGTAGTAATCATTTCTAACATTTCTATTTCCTCTCTACTTTTAGCTACGTGAAAATTGATTATATTTCAAAATGTTTTCAATACGTCTGCAATTCATAGTCGCTTTATAGTTTAAAAATATACTTTTAGTTATAACATTTTCATTAATTGTTCACACCAAAGTTATACAAAACAAAAGAAACTATTAATTGGTTACCAGAAAATAATGAGCGACCTTATCATTTATAAAGGATTTCTTGCCATAATGTACTTATGAAGTTTTCGAATTTCGGAAACTCATGAACCATTTAAGAGTTTAAAATGTTTCTATGAATCTGTGCCATGAAAATCACAGAAAAAGGATTATTGTGATAAGCTCTGCAAATCTACATACAAATAGTATGTATTTCTAACACTGACATATTTTTGTTCTGAAGTTTGTATCGTAAGTAATATTAACAATTAAACGTGAAACAAATATAAAAACTTGCGTTTTAAATCACCTAAAAGATAACATTGAATTTAAAATGTAATATAAGCAATGAAACGAAATGAATCATTCCCAGTGAACGTCAACATGACTGATTAGCACCCTCACTCGCTAATGTTGCCTAAATGGATATGTAAATACAGGCAGAAATACTTAACACTGAAGTGTTTCTATTACAATCTCATAATTTATGCAGGAAATGCAACGGGGGGCGCGTCAAAAACCGTGGCGAAGCCTGAACGCGGCGTTAATATTAGATGAACGTAGCTGTGAGGCCCGACTTCGGAGAGCAAAGAGGAATTGGCTAGACTTTTGTCGTTTAAATCTTGCTATGCACTATTGAATTTCCAAGTGAAATGTTTGCTCGAGATTGACAGTCGGTGTTTGTATGTTTGGGATTAGGGGGAGAAAGTTAAGACGTACCTTCTAAAGCTGACAACCACTCTGAATTTCAATCGGAGGGACAAATAAGGAAGAGTTTTGTAGAATTGTTATAACTTAAAAGTTCATAATAATATCTTGTAATATATGAATACATATAAAGGGATATGAATTAATAGTTATATTACTCACTTATACAGAACAACATCATCAGTTATCGCTAGATGAAATGATAGTCAAGCATTAACTTAGCTAGATGAGATAATAGTGAAGTATTAACTTAGCCGGATGGGATAATAGTCAAGTATTAACTTAGCCAGGTGGGATAATAGTCAAGCATCAACTTATAAAAAATGAAAAAAAAAACTGAAAAGATAACTAGTAAAGTAAAAAAAGTAACGAGTCCTCGTTTAGCAGTTGTTGGAGCATCATTTTCATTCTTATGTAGTACTCAGAGCATTAAAAGTTTTTTAAAAGCAATTACATAAATATAAAATACGGTATTCTGGGTGATTGCGGGGACTTATCCATTTCACTTTATTGTTGGAGTTCCGAACTTTACGATTAAACTTACATCGTTAACCTATATTTAGCCTACATTACATTTTGGTAGTAAAACCCATGCTGAAGTTTTAACATGGTTTAATGGTGATGCAAAATGGTAGAATTACATCAGATTAATCACATTTAACTTTAAGTATGAGTTTTAAGATATTATAGAGTAATATTTTAAAATAAGCTCTTATCGTAGGCACACTTAACACTTCCCGGATTACCCCCCCTTCCCCCGGATATCACCCCATATGAGTACTTCGCAAGAAAATCAAACAAACACCAATTAGAAAGTTGCGTATTTCATTTCAGAGTTTCCAGGGTCATCTTTCGTCTGCATCATCAGACTACTTTTATTACTTATTTATATTGCATTGCCATCCAATTTATATATTTATACAGTTATTATCATATTTACATATTCATAAATTTTAGTTTATTCGGACACTAAAATCTAGGTCAAATTATTTCGCACTATTTGATTACGGACAGCCAAGACAAATGAAAGTAAATGAAAGCATATACAATACGCTTATAATCACTATGTCAGTCCACTTTTGTTCCTATCTTCATCTTTAATTCATACGTTTTTTATAATAGTTACAGTTGCATAGAAAATGAGTAGCATGCTATAAACTTTATATGTGAATATTAAAAACAAAACTTCGACTTCCATTATCTTAAAAATAAATATTATAAGCCAAAATAAATCCATATTAATATTGAATATATTCAAACCATTAGTTTCATTATGTGAAAATAGAGCAAAACTTACGTATTTCATTGAAGTAGAACGGAAACTCTCCCGGGATACTGCAGTTGAGTCTAGCTTTCAGATATGTCGCCCAGTTCTGACTGAGAATATTCTTGCCGCCGGTGTCTCTTTTACAAACTCTTGCTACCCTCGAGTATACTGCTTTCCCGCAATTAATGTATTCCACCGCCGTCTCGCGAAAGAAGAATAGGACGTATTCTCCGACGTCGAATGATCCCACGAAGTTTGGCTCTGTGGATAAAAAAATATGTTTGAATTTGAACATAACTATTTTTCGACTAGTATACTAACTACTTCATGTTAGCAACTTAGATTCATATCAGTAACTTGGGTTGTCAAATATTATTTATAAATTTAATCTATCTTTATTTTTGAAGTATTCATCAACGAACATTTGTTTAGACGTGACCAGAAAAATTGTTAAAATTAGTAAGTTGCACTGTTTTATAATGCAGTACCGATATGTTATCGGCCAAGATAAAGTAAAGAAGGAAAATTTGGTCTTCAAGTTCCTAGTTAGAACTTGACGAATGACGAGTCGATTCAAGCAAAAGGTTAGTAACAGGCTAACTAGCTAGCCAACTAACAGGCTTTACGGAAAGATAATTATACTAGTAATAACAGCGAAGCCCTACCTCACAGCAAGGCCGGCTTCTGTTGCCTTTTATGACACCCTGGTATATGGTCAGTATTCTAGCCAGTCAGTTGTCCAAAATCGACCAAAAATGCTTCAGGTAATCTGATACTGTACATAAACTTGAGGCTTTATAAAGCCGAGAGTTGATTTAAAATGTTATAATTCATTTAGAGTTAAACATTAAATAACTGACAAATAAACAGACGAACTATTTGATGTAGATATGCTTACATACATACACATTAAATTAAAGCAAGGATATTTTAATTTTACATAATTACTAACAATAAATTTCGTTTTAACGTAACGCGTGCGGCGTTCCGAGCTCCCACGTTAATTCCAGTATCAAATTGCTGTTATTATGTGTGATGTGTAATAAATATTAGATGAAGCTGTGTCAATTACGTCATAGCGGGGTTTTAGCTCGCATTAATAAGTACTTATTTGTAGGCCTCATAATGAAATCGCCACGTGTTGAGGATTACAGGCGCACAGCTCGCTATATCTTTATCCTTTGTCATAGGAAGTCTTTGTCTTGGTGCGTCGTTCTGTCATGTGTAGGGGTACCTCAAATTTTAATATAATACAACGGACGTTAACAATATTGCTTCTATAAATAATTTCCCTATGATTTATTTCATCCAATAACGTTAGTAAAGTTACTTACAATTTCAATTGTAACGTGTATTATAAAAAAAATCATAAGTAGTGTACTTTAAAACTACGAGTAATAGGTTGGTTACTCACGTTTTATTTTTTAAAATGTGTGTATGTGTATAAAATATAAGAAAAGGTACCTAATTACTACAATTATAATATTTGATGTCCATCTTTATAATAACTGCTGATTCATCCAAAACAAAATTTATAAGATAAATACAAGTTATCTTTTTGTACCCAGAACATTAAACGAACATTTGACGGAATTATCACTAACGGCGGCCCATAATATCTGATCTATCCGTTATCCTCAAATCAGTTGCCTAGCATCTGTCAAAGTTCTACTCTTTGTTATTATTTCATCTACTAATTTATCCAGGCATTATGGATGTATAAGTAATTGAAAACCGTCGTCAGACAGGGATATTTCCCCCGCCACGATTGACTAGAATAATTAATCTTATTTGTAAAAAGACAAGTAGAGCATGTTCATAACATAAACATGGAATGTCGGCAGACAGTAAAAGAAATTTAATGAAGAAAAGAACGGAAAAAGAGCAAGAGGAAAAAGAAAAAAGAAAGAAGTAAAGAATCACATTAAATACTGTCTTAATACAATTGGAAAAAGATAGCAATGAATATGTTGTGTTATACAATTACTGCGTGAATATGCATGAACGTTCACGTTATGTACTGATTGTATACACGGAACACCGCAAATAGGTGACTGGAATCGGTCACAATGATTATTTAGTTAGACAATATTGTGTTTTGTGAACAATGTGTGATTGAGCAATTGTTTCCCGTGAGCTGTGGGTTACCTATTTGATTGATTTGCATTTTGATGCTTGTTTAGCACTACACTAATTGTTAATATTTCACGATAAATTCACTGAGATACAGAGTAGGTATTCTTGAAGGCATTTATATATATGTATATATTAATTCATTTATTTTAATTTTGAGAATATAAATTATCTTTATAGTGTATAAATGTTGTTATTATTAACACCGTGACGTATTGTGTAATGTTGTAGTTAAAAGCGCGGGAACTAATGTAAATACAGATACAAATATAATCTGAAAGATTTAATCACAGGTTATAAATAAAGTAGCACAATTATCTGGTAGTGGCATTTCAAACGACGGCAATAAAGGTACGACGGTAATGAACAAAGCAATATTAACGAAAATTAAGCGAATTTGTTGGGGCATAATTTCTATTCGGGTGTTATTGTGGCACACAAATTAACGGCCAAAGATTGGGGCCACATTACAGCTCGTTAGAGCGAAAACAGTTTAATTTCCATTGTTTAGTCGCAAACAGGCCAATTTCAGGGTAAATCGTGTAATCGACGATAATTGTTACAGTTGTTCTAATTATTGATGCCTCCAGCGCGATAATGAGCGATGCCCGATCAATCACCAAGCTATTTTGCGTTGATTTGCGAGTTCAATGGTTTCTCTATGAGTTGTGAATCCTAGACTAAAATGCACATGTAATCAAATCTGATAATTTTATACGCGGATCAAATCCTCAGGTTATATTTGTGGACAATTGTATAAAATGCAATTATAATTATATATTTATATAATTCGTTCTTCTTTATGTATTTGAATTAGTATAGTTTTGACTTGGTTGCGGAAGTAGGGAAGAATCGAATGTGGAGCTGAAGAAAAGGAATAATGAAGACCAATTCTTTTCTATTAATTATTATAATTTTCTTAAGTTATAATTCATTTGTTTTTATACTAAGTTATTTTTTTTTCTTTTTATTATATTTAGTTAACTTTCGTTGTTAAATGTTAAAAGTAATTTTCTAATTTTGTGTCTGAACGTTTCTGAATAACAATAACCTTTTACCAAAATCTTTTTACAAGTAAACCATTTACCGTTGTATTGAATAAGTATTCTAACAGATGAATTATAAACATTAAAATATTGTTTCGGTACGAGAAGTACCTGTGAAGAAGTTGTACTTACTGTCAAGCCACTTGGAATCGTATTTGAGCGTTCGTTTGAACGAAAACTCGCGTCGTCCAGTTGTCAAATTGTGCAGGTCAGTGCGGAAGATCACGGTGTCTGCCTTAGTGAACTCCGCGTTAGTGCCAGAGTAGAGTGCGGGCAACGAGCCAGGGTTGCCGCGCTCCACCCACAGCGCCGTGGAGTTATCCGCCGGGTCGTACGGGCACTTCGCGACACCCATGCCGATGCCCGGCACGTACTCGTGACGCGGCAGGTGTGTCAGGTTCGACTGCAACAAACGACACCGTTTATTTTTATTTCCACCGCTCCTCCTTCCTGTTTGCCCCGAACGTCTCAACCGATACACGACGACGTCTGTTGTAAATTTCGTCTAGTATCCATTTGCATGAAATTGGACAGCTAAAGCTCCCCGTTCGACGGGCTTCGCAGTAAAAAAGTTAAATATTAAACTTTTTACTGGCGCACACTTCGATTTTATGCCCTATTAATCAAAAGCATTCCTAAAAAACGTCCCGGCGAGTAGATTTATGCGCCTCACTTTCAGCGCAACTGCCCACCCCAGTAGGATTCAAAAACACATCTGCTATTAATTTTTCCAAAACTTCACGTCCGTTTTACGTTCCGCGCGATTTATTGACCGAAACTTATTATTTTGAAGGCGGTCGAATATTTTCGGCGTCGCATGGGCGTTCCACGGCGGATTCCTCTATTAGTATAATGCGATGGGTGGCGGTACCGTTTTCGAAATTATCATAAAATTACTAAATGTAGCATAAACGTGGGGTGGGCAGCGGCGCCCGTCGTCGTGGATTGAGACTTTATGTAAATTTTAACGACGCTGCGACCATCGGAGCCACCTGTGACTGCCACCCCGGCGTCCCGGCCCGCGCTCCTTGCCCGCGGCACCTGTCGAAAACCTATGTCGTTTTTATTTCAATAAGCTAAGGATTAAATTAGGCGTGCGTGGACGTTGCCGCTCCGACCGCCCGCGGCTAGATAAGAAAACCTTTTCCTCATTCTTTACTTGTACCTCGCACTCGGCTCGGGAAGCCATCGCGGCTCTGAAAGTTGTTTGCTTTTATTGGACACATGTAAGTCTGTTAACAATAGCTATTCAATGTCGAGAAATTCAATGGCGACCCGATAATTTTGAATAAAATGTCGTACATAATAAAAATACATTTTTGTTGGAATAAGGATTGTGTTAAACTTATAATTACAGGATATGTGTTGTATTAATACTACATCTTGTATATGTATAATGTAACAGTGAATGCGATTGGGTTTAAGTTTAAATACTACTGTAAACATTACTTACAAATTATGTTAATAAGATTGAATAAATGACAACTGTAACATTTGTAAATTATTAGTGACTAAAATGTGCGACGTAGATTTTGTAACCGCGAGGACTTTTCTATGTACGGTACATTATTTCCTTGCTGCAGCGCCGCGACTGTAAGTCTACCATAAATAAGCAAATGTAACGGACGGAAGAGCTCGAGGCCATTCCTTCAATAAGAAAGTTTGTGACGACTCCGCGAGCCCTTCATTAGGTCCTTGCTTTTGTTTGTTTACCAAATTAGCATCTTTTAAAGTTTTCAACGGAATGAATTGCCCGTTGATGACGCGATGATTACGCATTGAGTAAAAGTTGCTGGCTGAGGGATTTATATCTTTGTTTTGGACCGCGCATTTTAATGCGGGCTTTTTTGTCTGTTTACTCCGTAATTTATAATTTCAAGAATCTATTACGTTTGCGTTGTGTAAACCGTTAAAATAAATATTGTATTGTACTGATGCCGGCTAAAATAATGTTTAAGTAAAGTAAAGTTTTATGACCCAGGTCCATTATTTAGGATACAGCTATTTGTTTGTCAATTAGTAAAAGTCAGATTTTTTTTAAATATGATGTTGTTATTATTCGTAATATTTTCATAGTAATATTTATGCATATAAACGGATAATAGAGGCCTGGCTGCAAGAATACTCCTCGTAATCGAGGCGACCTGGATGTACTGTATCAACAATATATATGTGCGTGCCTTCTAATACACTGAAGCGTACATAAAAATCAACTGGGTCAATCGCGTATTGGTTCAAAGAAACGTTAAACTATAGAATTTAAATTTAAAAAGATAACACACAAACTTAACATTTTAATTAATTCATAAATTTAAAGAACTTTAAAAACTTTATTTCCAATAAAAAGAAAAGAACTATCACTATTGAAAGCTAACGAAGAGTTCATTATGATAAGAGAAAATTTGTAAAACTTCAAACTATTAAATATTTCTGCCATGAAGTAGTATTAAAGTAGTTATTAAGTAGTATTAAATGTAAATGGGACAAGACTTTGAATATAATAAAATCAGGAGTTCTAGCTTGCACCTGAAATACACAATAATGCAGAAAGACGTTCAATATGTCACCATAATTATAGTTCTTACATACACCGTAAAAATATTCCGAAGAAACAAACCTTTTTACCCAAACATTAAATTTTAGCATTTTATTTTCCAACATACAAATATAAAGAATAACCCAGTTTAAAACTTAAAATTTACGAGATGGAATTCTGCACGTTAGCAAAACGCTGTAATAATTTATTATAAGTACGAGAGGGTACATCAAACGCGGAGGTAATGAGGCGGAACAAGCGATTACAATCACACGTATCGCGCGGTATACCGGTTGATATACTGCCTACACCTCGTACAAAATGACATCACCAGCCGCGTATAACATTATTACATTCCGCTTTGTATCGAGCGACTGGAATAACTTTCAAACGCACAAAGGATCTTCAAATTGTACGAGATTGCCAGAGGGGTGAAGTTTTGGCAACCTTGTCACTATCAGCTAATGAGTTGAAGACGATCTGAATTTACTGTCGCATAATACTAAGTTACTAATACTCAGTTCCCTGGGGACTTCGAACTCGGTATAATCTGAATACTGCTAGGGATGGCACTAACTTTGAGCTCGTATCACTTGCATACTGTGAACTCATTTTGCATTTCCAAAATAGAAATAAGCGCACACAGTTTACTCGCAGAGACTTGTGCGAGGAGAACTTTTAGACGCCGGAATACATGTGACGTGAACCAACACTTATTGTTCAACGAGTTTCTTAACTTATTTTACGAATACATTGTGCGTCTGTCAAGAAACTTTACTATTACAGTAATATTTAAAAGGGTCTGGTTTAAAGTTTAAGTTGAATCACGAATCTCTTTGTTGATTCGCAAGTTTTATGACAGACAATCGGAACAGAAAGCTAGACTTTGTTCTTTGTTGTGTTTTGAAACGGCTTAAACATATTTTACACAGTTATAGTAATATCTTTACATATAGGATGTGAATAATTCTATTTACAAAATATTGACTTTGGTTAAGATAGTTACGTAAGAATTATAATTAAAAATAAAGAATATGCTACGTAGCTTTTTGTTTACATTTAATCAATAAGGACAATCGTAAAATATCTTGCCATAATTATTTAATTTGGTTCGGCTGATTTATTAAAAACTATTTTAATAGTAGTATTTCTTATAATAGTGAGTTATAATTACGTAAAATTTATAACATTATAGAAATATGACAGTTAAGGAGGTAACGTTTGTAAAATGTAGACCACAAAAACCGTTGTCATAATAATGTCAATTCAAAATGCACAAGGTATTCCTGTAAGAACTCTTATGCTAATAACTCTGGAAAGCTTGGAAAAGTAGCTCTTTAGAGGCTTTGTTTGGGTGTATTTGTAATTCCGAGGCACTATCATAAAACAGCGAGACATGCCACGAGTTCGGGCGATATTGGCTCCTAATTCCGAACGCGCACATATTGCACCTGAGCACTGTAGGTTGTCTAGTGAAATATGAACGTTGTCAGATAATCGTATACACTGCGAGGTAGTTTCAGTAACTAAGTGAACATTGTGTGTACTTGTAGGCATATTACATTCACACATTAATGTATGGTTATTTGTGTTAAAAATCGCTCATTCACTTACTCTCCACCATTTTTTCTAGATAACTGGTGGTAAGAACTTACATAAAAGAGTTAAACAATGTCTAAAAAAAAAAACAAATATTTATCTCTGACATAAATGTTTGGACAAATTGACAAGACAAAGTTAATTTGAATTAAATATGGTGACTTACCAGTACAGTTATTATCTAATTAAATAAATTATAATTATTACTTATTAAACCATTCGATGGTATAGCATTTCCTTAACTGCAACATTTTATATTTGATCAAAGTTGACTGAAGGAAACGAGTTTTCAAGTCTCGAGATTCGGTAAGTAGCGATAAAAGTTAAAGACCGTTCAAATATCACGTTCAACTGAAGTAACGAGCAAGAGCCAGCCTTTATCTCGAGCGTAATGTACCGAAACAAACATATTTATTAGAAACAAAATCATGCGCGAATCTCATTTACCAAGACCACCTTTTATAGCTTCATTTCACAGACGAGATACAGATTCAACGTTTTCAATTTAAATGGAAACAATCAATAAGCGCGGCTTATCGCATTTTATTTGAACGAGATGAATACACCGTATTTTAAATCTGCTAGCTACGAATTGTTCTATTGTTATTACAGGAACAACTGTGACAAACTACTGATACTCCTGTTTTCGCGCAC
>DWPA01000155.1:0-31976 GCA_018251375.1 Calpodes ethlius
CCTTTTGTTACCTATCTACGAGTGCCTCGGTTTTCCATGTCCAGGCATACGGAATTATAGACCTTTCCGATAGTCGTGAAGATACTCAGTAGATAATATGAAACCTTGATTTTAATTAACGTTTTCACCTTTAAAAATATCTGAACAATCATAAAAAACAAATTTGCTGGTATGCGATTTTTTATTTAGATATGATTTGTGACCTCAACGTCTGGGTATTTGTGTATTTATCTATTAATTTTCTGACAGTTTGACTGAGAAATTGGCAAATGAAAATGGCGGTAGCATGGAGAGTGCCAAAAATGTATTAAAGTTTTGTACCGATCTTATTACGTTACGACAGTTGCAGACATTTCAAAGATTACGACGGTGCAGCCGAAACTAAGAATACGTATTTCGGGGTCAATTTTAAAAGTAGGGTGCTAGCTAATATGGCAGTTACGGTTGAGTCTGCGTTTGGTATTATATGAGTTTCCACTCATGCGTTGGTTTCTTGCTACGATCTCCAGCAGAAAAAAGAAAGATAAAAAATAGAAAAAAGGAACAGTAAAAGAAACTTCGTATATTACTAACGTCTTTTAATCTGTAAAAAGCACGACAAGAAAAAGAAAGACAAAGCCCATTATACTCTCATCTCCCTCTCTTTCTTTGAACTTTAAAAAAAGTATTAAATTGAATACGAACTTTTACAAAAGAGTCAAAGTTACTTAAAAGTAAAAAGAAGAATTTCAAAGGGAAACTGCCGACTGCCTTATTATAGTGCTACCAAACAGCATAACATTTCGAAAATACTCTTGCTTAGTCTAAAAAGTATCTGCAAAAAGGCTTTCCTGTTTACGTATTTACTTTTGCACGCTAAAAATCTTCATCGAATCCCTGCTCACATTTTTGGAATACGTTCAACTTTAAGCCACAGATCTGCACTTGTTCTATAAAGAAGTCGATGCACTTTATACTAAAGTAATTGAGTATATTTAGGATTTGAGTGTGAATAAGTAAGTAAGAAACTTTCTTTACAATTCATTTATTAAGACTGCAATGCGTCAGTTACTTTGAGCCTTGCTTAGGTTGAATTACTTTGAGGACGGAACGTTTATTACACGATAAAAGATAAAAGTTACCTTATTATCTCACTTAAAAAGAAGGTTCTGTACTCGAGCCGTATTTATGTATGGAAGAAATTTAAATTCATATAAAGCTACAGCTTATACGAAACAGCATAAACAGCAAGATATAAACATATCGAAGATCACACGGTATCTAAATATATTTACAATAATAATAGAAAACAAAAATGGGTTAAAAATTACCAGATTTATAATAAAAATCATAACTTTGATTTGCAGCGTAATGTAAAAAATGTCTCGTAGAGCATATATTTTGATTTATAAGTTATCTGGTGTTCAGCGATGTGTGTATATTTGTATATCACAATTTTTTCAACTAGTCTTCCAAATTGGATAGGGTTTATGTTACTGAAACACATGTTTTTGTCAGGGAAGGTTACACTAAATAATATAATTTTACATTTCATAAAAAACTTCGGAAATTAACAATGGACAGGTCCGATAAATAACATACTTAATGATTTGAACATATCAATTAATGAAGTGGAATACAAAACGCAATTTAATTTTTTTCACTTATTATAGTCCTTTGAAGACAGTTGAACTTTTCTTTCAGTTTTTGTAACAAAGTTCCTTAAAGCGGCTTGCGATACAAATATAATGTACGAAGCAAATAAAGCGTATATTATTAACAAATCTGGAATCACAGAAATTCCATATTATTTAAGTTATTTTTATATAAAAAATATAATATTTCCTTGTTACGTACTCTTTAAATACTGTAGACAAAACATGCATTCATAAAATGTGGTTAATGAAAGCTTTAACAGTTATATTTCTGTCCTGTTAAGTTGACATTATGACTTTTATGCGCTGTTTACTTTACTAACAATATCCCAGCTCTGAGACACATACATTATTATTAAATGAGCTATTATTCAAGGATCCTGTTAATCAAAATAGCAGTACAATATTTTGAAAATCCTTATATTTTTAATAACTGTTTAGAACAGGCGTTAAGTAAAATGAAGACGGGTGTATCTCTGATATGATATAAAGGCCTTTCCAAGCTTTAGACAGTCAACCGACTAAATTTCTTAAACGTTTAATCTAAAAAGTTAAACACACAGTAGAAAAAAAAAGAGTTATTCCTTTTTTTTGTCTGGCAACATTTCTATTGATACCGACGACATATTTACCCGTGCAGCCAGTCTGTCCGTCTGCCAGCTATTGATGGAAAATAATTCAATTTCAATGTTAAAACTGCTCAACTCGATTGAATATTCGAGGAGTTGAATTGTTAAATTTTAAAGCTTTTAAAGCGAATTTTCGTCAGCGCCAACTTGGTACTCGACTGACTTTTAGCAAAAACTCGACACAGTTGGTTTTGTCGAAGTAAATACTGCTTGCGGTTGCTCACCCTGCGAATAATCAACTGTAAGCCGCTTGCGATCAAACCTAGCTCAGCTGTAGAATATTATACATATATATTTAATAAGATTTGTTCTGCATAAGAGAAAATCTAAAGTAATTCGATTGTTTAAATTATGACAAAATAGATTGGTCCAAAACCAACATTGGTAGATTACTCAAATCACTCTGAGAACAAAAAATATCCAATAGCATGTCGATTTAATAACAATAATGTAATAAGGTAATAATAACGAAACTTGATATCATCAGTAAATCGTGAACAAAAATAAAAATTTAACAATTTTCCACATAGTAACTAGTAAAACATTACAAGTATCACTTGCTTCGGTGAAAGAAAACATCGTGAGAAAACCTGCACTCCTGAGAGTTCTCCATAATGTTCTCGAAGGTGTGCGAAGTCTACCAATCCACATTCTCTCACTTTGTGAGAGAAGACCCGAGCCCAGCAGTGGGACAACTATGGGTTGTAATGATGAAGTAGTAAAAGGATCCGACCAATCACATGGTCCAATTAATATAAAAACAAGTAGAGTATCGCGCTGTAAATAATATTAAAATAAAGGTGAATGTTATTTGAACTGTTGAAAAGCTTTCAAAACTGTTAGTCTGTTTTCATTAAAAATATCAGCTCTGACACATAAAAACCAACGAGCTGCATAACCGCTGGGAAGCTGCTGGATTTTACCTCTCGTAAACATTTTTCAAACAATAAAATAAAGACGGTGACAGGTCGGCCGCTTTCTCAATTTACATTTACATAGTTTAACTTGAACCTAACTTAACTTTTTCTTTATCTGTGTATCAGAAATTATTTATTACTCTGTTCCGGTGTGTATCAAGGTAGAATATGCTCCGTTTTACAGGTTAAAAAACAGTGTCTGTAATGTGCAACATTTTAATTGTTTATAGAAATTTAAATCTTCATACCGGTTTTACTTTAATTTACTACTCATTTTCTGTACTTACTAGTTCTTATTCCTTAGATTTTAATTATCATTTGCTTCCGTAAGAGAAAATCATCGAAAGGCAACCATTACGCTTGAGAGTTCTCCATAATATCCTCAAGGGCTTGTAAAGTCACCAAACACTGTGCTGGTTTTGTGGACAATAGTCCATACCACTCACATTGTGAAAGCTGAGCAGTAGGCCAATTAGGTATAAGTTGTTATGATGTCATTGAGCAGTATAGTTCTGAAATACAGAAAATGCTTTTCACATTCTTCTGCTAGCTATTTGCTAGTAGTCGCATTGCTGCCTTTTAGTGTACTTATGAATGGTAACACAAAGTTGATTAACAAGTGTAATGCATTCAAATTGTACTAAGAATTACTTACTATCAAGGTAATGATGTTACCCCAGGCAATCTGTTCAATCATATTCCCATCTAAGTCTGTCAATGCTTATTTTCCGTTAATCTGGCCATTTCAAATTCTGACAATATTACTGTTTTTCACAGGTACCTACAGTGATATTTTATTTTGCAGTATAATATCCGTCGTATCAGCTACTTTATACGCATATTTTAAACTGATTATATTGAGCATAAATTTGGAGCTATTCTTAAACAACTTGTTCATAATGAGGCAAAAATTTTAAACAGGAAAATAAAATATTACTCAGCAAGCGCAGTTTCTTTTGTGTATGTTAAAGTCTGCAGACACTTATGTTTAACAATAGCCGAGCTTCGGACTTTTGTACACAACATTATGATGTCTTCCGTTTATTTTCTTTTGTACACTTCCCCATCTTTTCCTTTACAATTTTAAATTATCATTATGTTTTAGTCAAACTACAAAAGGGTCAATAAATAAAACCTATTCGTAATTAGTTCTACTTATGTGCAGGTGTTAGAAGTATATAAAAGTGCAGCGTTTCAGCTTAAGGTTTTAAAACGTTTAAAGGTGTAACTTGCACGTGTACTAACCCCGGTATCCATAAACAATACTATGAGGTCTCACGATAAACTATAAAGAAAGGATGGATTATTCGTATTTCGATCCTTGTCTTAACCATTGTTCAAGAAACTATAGTGAAGTAAATGGGAATTCAAACAATCAATCCATTCTTTCTACATCACTGTGAAGTCTCATAGTATTGATTGTGAATGCGGAGGTCAGTATATAAATTATTTTTGCTAGTATTGGTAGGGTGATAGTGGTCGGTCCAATGATGATCAAGTGAAGTATTTTCTAGTGTGTACTGTGCTTCTTTTTTGACGATTTGTTTCATTCCTGAGATTACTATTTGGTGGTAAAGTGATGAGGGATAGTGAACACTTACCATTAGGCTCGTTGACCCGCTCGTTGGCTATTAAAATAAAATATATTTAATTGCATTGCTTTTGATAGCATCTTGATATTTCTATAAAAAATATTACCCCATAAACATTATTGCATTAGATCACTAGTCTTTTAATGATTCATGTATTCGAAGTAGATACATTTGCTATTAAGTATTAATTTGAAGTAAATTTCTTACCCTAAAAATTACTTATAATGTTTGTATTCTTATACTAACTAATCAATCGACTGCAAACCTCTGTATTCACTAAAATACTCTAAGATCTAATAGTGCTCGTGAACAACTAGGGTTTTCAAGCAATTCATAGGCAATACGTGAAACCAACTCGTGTATAATATTCTTGAATCCACCACTACACGTTTGGCAAACCGACACATAAAAAAATAACTGTTATTTTAGGAAAAATATAACATTAAACCGTTCCGATTTACTAAAAATGTGAGTTTACGAACAATTTTTTTATATTATTGAATAATACTGATTTATACGTATTGAGTTTATTATCTAATTTATAATATTTCAGAAGTATAAAATTTTGTCATTCAAGTCATTTTTACTGCATGGATTTTTGACAAAACAGTTGAAAACGTACGTACATCTTTACTATTTGTCAAAATTATAATATAACGTGTGCATCAAATATCATCTACAAGGATATAAAGAGCTCAATGGATCCTCAAAACTAAGTTGAATGTTGTTTATGAATTTTATGACGTGACGTCATGAGCACGCGGATAAATAGCGATCTTTGCATTTTGTTGCTTCATTGCTGAGGATAGCATGCAATTTTGTAGTATCTCGAGTGCGGGTACTTGTATCTAACTACGTTCTCAGTATCTCGAGAATCCTTGTAAATCGTAACAAAGTGCAAGTTTCTCAGAGTAAAACTATAAATATGCATCTGGAATCGATTATTTCGTGTATTAAATTTTAAAACATTTTGCATTATTTCTTTCATTTTTTGGTGCAGCTCTTTCTGATTAGCACTCCTCCACTTTAGGTGGAACTACTAAGTGGTAACTATTAGGTTGTAAAACTGGTGGTAACTATAAGACTTGACAATTTAAAAGATACATTATCAATTACAGTTTTGGGCAAAAGAAATATCATTTTATAAAAATAGGATGACCACGACTGTATCCGCGGAAGAATTAATTATTATACTTTTAAAACTTTTGTCCCACTTTATAACCCGTTCAATTCATCCCAATTTTCAAAAATATCTTTTTAATACTCGCGTACATAGTTTTGAAATCTTAGTCCAAAAGATCATAGTTCTAAACTTTAGCATACGATGATACAACGTTACGAATTATTAAAAAAAAATAACCTATAAAATTACTAAATATTTAATAGGAACATAGGACGAGATAACCAAATGAAGTATTATAAAGAAAAACCGTACGACAAAGTTATGGGAACAGAAAAGTAATATCGACTTCGGATACAACTTTTAATAACAAAAATTTATATTGTAAAAGTCACAGCTGGGTAACATAATATCCTTCGATGAACCTCTACGAAACCTCATTGCTGCTAAACACAAATTCAGCCAACCAATACCAAGATTTTTTTTTGTACTAAATACAAGTTCCAACTACAATGAACGCCTTAAACGCAGTTATAACTATTTCATGTATGTAATTAAATCATTAATAATTACTATTGAAAAAATAATAATAAGCATATCAATGCTGTATTATAAATTATTTAATATTTATGTTACTAGATACAAATTTTACATACTCCTATTGAAAATTAAAATGTTACAATAATATGAAATAATAAATATTTTATTTGTGTGTTGTCCGTGGCACTCCCAGTACAGGAAATTCTGATGTAGGGCTATGGGTGAATATTATTATTATCCATCATAATCATTATCACAACCCATAAATGCTCCACTGCTCACCTTCACCTTGCTTCACCGAAGCAGTTGATAATTTACTTATAATACGCACATAACTTTTTTGAGAATAAAAGGTGCGTACAATATTCGAAATCATGCCCCCACGTTCGGGAAACCAACGTTCAAAGCACTAGGCTATCACTCTTATTATTATTTTTTAGTTATTAATTCCACAGTTATTTTAAAATCTGACTTGTACATACATAAGAGTACAGAATGGGTAACATTTATATATCCATATCCTATCAAAATACCTAACAATATTTTCAAAGTCAAAGCAAATATAACTTGTGTTGAGCAATGTTCTTTAAAACTTCCACCTTAACTACACTTTTCCTTTGAAAAAAACATTGTAATCTCTTGTTCGTTAGCTTTTAAGTCAATACCTTTTACAAATTCAATTAGCTACTTTCTAGATTTAACGCAATTTTGTCATTAAATTAATTCAAGTCACGTTTTCAGAGATTTATTCCGTGTTGTTTGCATTCTTTATTCTATTTAATTTCCTTTGTGCAAATTCAAAACCAGTAGTAAAAAGGATTTTATTAAAAAAACCTTATTGCTGAATTTGCTATTTGCGTGTTTAAGATATTTAGAAAATTGATTATTATGAAGTAAATTTATCACAATTTTATTGAATAAAACGATAATTATAAAGCTTCATAAATCGAGTTATGCTGCCAGTTTTCAGTTATATCACGACAGCACCTTCAAGCTCTACGCCACGCTATGCACGCTCTGAAGCCAACCCTGGTTATCATATCGGGTCATGCTTATTAAAACAATGAATTGTCATTGAAACTTCAAAGGAAGATCTAATTTCTCTTGCAAGATTTCACCCAAACAAACTTACTAACAAATATGAAAAGTTTGAATAAAAACCTTTATAAAGGTTGTCACCCAACACCATAATAGTTTTTGTATACATTGTTCCTTGGTCTGATTACATTTGACTACGCTTTTAGTATTTTGCATTTATTTAATATCATATTTATTTAATAAATGCAAAATACTTACTAAAGTAATGGAAACTTGTATACTAGAAAATGTATCTCTACACTTTTATGAAATACAAGATAAAAAACAACATTCAAATATGTACTATAAATATAAGGTAATGTAAAGTTGAAATAACGTTAAACGAGTTCATTAATAGGTATTTGACCCAACGCTTCGTACGCAGTGCTGACACTTCTACATTTAAATAGCTTTAGTCCATAAGGACCAAAATTGTTTGCGCGTTATTTATGCAACAAGCCGTGTTGGCCGTTTTTTATGGGGCCTTAATAACAGCAAGTTAGATATGACGCACGCAACGGAAGTATCATAACTTTTAAACTTATTACTTTGGTAAGCATTTGTCAGGCTTCCAGCCTTAGAAGTCGTGGGGTTCTATTCCAAATCAATGTATTAAGGTGAACCAAGACTTTCAAGTGTAAATTAACCCAAAAACAATATAAAATTGTCTATGACACTAATTAAAATTAAAGACTACCACTTGAGTAGTACTTGAGTACTTGAGTAGTAGACAAAACGAATGCAGAATCGATAGTAAATGGTAACCGTTACCCATTGATATTCATAACCCTAACTCTCGTATTCACAAACAATACTATGATCTCACAGTAAAATAGAAATAAAACATATATCGTTCGTATATTCATCTTTGCCTTTAACATTGTTCAAGAAACTATAGTGAATTAGATAACATCTAGAGGAAATTAGATAAGGACTATATTAATAACTAAATAATTATATTCATAATATATGTTGAATTACACGAAGTCTTACCACTTAGCAAGGAATTAGTTTCTGTCGCCTCTTACGGCACCCTGGTCTGTCCGCATAGGATTCGGGTCACTATTTTTGGTTGCCCCAAATAGCTTTGGCCTTTTCCAATATTTATACGAGAATTGAAATTAAAATATTGAACTAATAAAACATAACACGACCATTTAGGTTGAATATAAGTAAGTAAATACTTAGTTATAAACACAAAATCTTAACGGTCACTTAGATAATGTATGCTATTAGGAGTTATTTCAATAGGATATGAATGTCATATTAGTGTATGACGCATTCCTCAAGCACGTTCTCGATATTCTAGATCTATTATGAAGATTCCGAATTAAAATATATTCTATATGTAAATAGACCGTGGGAAAACTGTAACACCTGTAAAAGGAAAATAGTGACTTTTTTATTTTACAGCCATTGCCTTTTAAAATATATATAACCATAACCGACTAATAAAAATATAAATATTAACGAGAAGGAAGCAGATGAGCCTCTGAAAGATAAATATAGATAATTAGTAAGTATAGACATTGTCATTAATAAAATCAAAAGCATCAACGATGCCTAACCAGTAATGGAGTCAGGACTCCTCATTACTTAGGCTTCCAGACGTGACCGAAACATGTGAAAAACATTTCACGGATTTTAAAATATATCAACATGTATGTGTATCGTCCGAATTAAGCTCAACGACTTCCTGAAGTTCATGATCCCAGGACGGACCCGCGGTTAAGCCGCGCCCGTTATTCGTGATGATAAATGATAGATGTAATTAGTAGTAGGGCTTCATGTAAGATTTATTATTAATATTATTATTACATTTAAATATATCGTGCTAAGAAGCCTTCCTGGCCAGCTACTACCCTCTTGTTCGATTCAGGTGGCAAGTGACTTGTCATATTCCAGCTAGAACCTTGAAAGCTTGAAGGAGCTGGAAATCTTTCTTTTTTCTATTTTCTGTCGTGGTCAGTAACTAGTAGTAATTTCTATGTTGTTGCTAAAGTCCATGGACAACACTGACCTCACCTGATTTATCCTCAGTTCAAAGAAAAGAACTTGAACTTGTAATTCTTCAATTGGCTTTAAATAAGTAACATTTACTGTTACGTCTGAATTAAACGGATTCTCTGTCAGTTACTGTTAGAATTCCGTTTTTTCCAATTCTGTACGGTATACTAAAAACGAAGCTCAATTTCGTAGAAAGTGGAACGAGCTGACGGTTGACCGATTAATTATTCGTTTGCTACGGAACTGCTACGATCGTCGCGACTACGGCACGCCAGCGACATCGATTCTCGATAATGATTGCAGAGTTATATAACATTTAAGAATGTTATATATCTTAATATAAATATATAAATAAACTTCTCCTTATCTTAACTTATCACTGTATACCAGTTAGGTACATATTGATATTTAGGTTTATATGTGTAGGTGTTAAATTTATATCCCTTTTGAAGAACAATGCAGGCGCTTAGCAGTCTAATATTTGGAATAGTTGATATGTGCATAGAAAAGAAATGCATAAGTTAAATGATACATGTGTTAGAATTACATTTATGAAAAAATCGATCTCTCAAGCCAATCTAAAAAATGGATATCTAACAGCCTTTAAAGGTCCACTGCTGGACATAGGCCTCCTCTTAATGTACGCCACTCAGACCGGTCTGTTTGAGCTTTGTGAATCCAGAGAATACCGGCTGCCTTCTTCAGGTCGTCAGTCCATCTGGTTGCGGGGGAACGTAAAATTACCTTTTAACAAATTTAATTACCTTGGAATTTCGTCTACAGAACGGGTGTCTACGTTTCAGTAAATACGGTTTTTGGTCCTGGTATAATTAGATAAAAAACAGTTTTACGAAATTTAAATATTTACACGGCTTCATTTAAAAGATTAAAATCTCATTTGTAATAATACTAAAAGAAATGAAGAAAACTGCCTAATATTTAAGCTAAATAACATAAGTGCCTCGGCTTCCATTTCATTTTAGAGACTTGGTCACAGTATCATCGCTTGGAAAAGCTGTTTTGTGAATGACTTTGGTATGTGGCCTTCTTCTAACGGTTATATTTTTGTTGTAAGTATTACAACGTACAAAAAGCCTTCACGTGAAGATTGTTATACAACTCATAGGATATTTATGGAAGTAATTAATGCAAAACTATTCAAATTACATACTTACTTCCATAGTATTTCTTACTACCGTTTAAGTTGACATGAAGTGTGCAGTAGCGCAAATAAAGAAGTTGCTAACAATATTATTCTGCAGTCTTTATTTTACAGATTTATTTAAAGAAAACATTACTTTCAAGATGAATAATTAGCTTTTAGTACTTATGATAATTTACTTATTAAGTTGCAGTTAAAAGGATGTTTTTGTAAAATCAATTTAGTACTTTTTGTCATTTACTTGTAGATTTAATAACTTCCTTCTTTATTGAAGTTGCTTAAAAACCGAAAATGTCAAAAGTTTTGCCAAAAAAAAGGAATTGGAATGCGCATTTATCATACCTAAACCATGATATTCGTGTTCAACCTGAAATTTATTAAAATATTTTTGGAATTTAAATAAAAAAATTCGAAAAAATTAATAACTTGTATCGTTGAGTTATAATTGAACAATACTGTTTTATTTGTCAATTAAAACAGGAACTTGTACATTGTATTGTGACAGTAACTTAATATAAAAAATAATATAACAACCCAAATTAATATTATTTAAAGTTACATACGAGAAGCGGCGTATTTTTTCACTTAGTATGCCCTGTAGGCGACAAATTCATAAAATATTCAAGAGAGTCGGACAGATTACTGAAATCTCTACCGGTTAATTTATGATTTAACAAGGCCAGTGAAATAAAACCACTCTGCGGATTTGTGGGTTCTAATCTAATTTTTTTAATTCCCTTTGTATTCTTCTTAGAGATAACACGCGGGAATTAAATGAAAGTTAACTATTAATCATGAAATAAATTGCCTACCAAGAAACTTCAAACAGTCTTGAACCAAGTAATGAAATATCTGAATTAAAATTATATAATATGATAATAATATACATAATTAATAATTATTAAGATTTCGATATGTAACAATGTAACTATTTAAAATAATAACAGCAGTTATATTATATACATGTTACTTCTGTCATTGCTGTACTTTTAGGGTAAAACTAATTCTTTCTTCTATCTTGGGGTCGAGCCTTGCCCCTCGCGATGTGTGTTACTGAACTATAGATTGTAGTTCCAGGCATCTAAGGAGATCGCTAGGTTCAATATCACCATTAATCCCAACAGTACTCTTGTACGGTAAAAGGATTTTTTGCGCCTGGGTAGCTACAAACTTCCTCTTAATCCGTATTTTTTTTTCATATAACTGTCGCAGTAGCCAATTGTTTTTTGTAATAATGCGTATTCTCCACTTCTTTTTCCATGAATGTCCATGAAGTTCAAGTTTTTTTGCTCGTTTGTGACGTGTGATTTATTTACAAAAAATATTGTAATAATTTGCATCATACAATCATAACATAATTATATTGTATTGTACTCATGGTAATTATAAAAGTATGTTTGCGAACTAAAAAAAATAATTATTGATAAGTAATATTAATTTTTGACTTCAATAAAAAAATAATTTGTGTAACCATAAACCAAATTAAGAACATAAAGAACACGAAAAAGAAAAAAAAATCTTAAAATAGCATTACCTAATTTTACACTTAAATTCTTGTTTAGAAATTTAAAATAAGAGCATCCATTTCTGTAGGAACGAGGTCAATCGAATGTCCAGACCACTAGATTAGACGATCGTATTTTAGTTCTTCTTCGTCTCTTTCAATTCACTTATTTGAATCTATTTACTGAATTGTAGTGAGCCTTGTTAATATGAACACTTAAATGTAATAATGGAATTAAAATCCAAAATATTTTTTAATATGAACTTATTTTATGAAAATCCTTCGGCTCACTATTAGTAAATGCTGAAGGCAAAACGTCTAGATTGATTTGAAGTTATATTTTGTCGCCATTATATAACATTTTAGAACGTATCATTAGTAAAATTTTTTATATTGTTTTTTTAAATTTAAATATTCCTTTCAAAATTTCAAAAGGAATCATCACGACTACACTTAGGAAGCAATATCTTATTAGGCATTACAATCACATCACTATATAACCATATAAAAAAATATAAGATATTTATTAGCGGCGAAGGAAAAATGTACAATCTTCTCTAGAACTTCCGATTTCTATCAGATGTTCATACAGTGGTTTCAATGCATTGTCAGCTCATTACAAGACATAGGTATCTTCTCACTACTGCAGAGTTCTAGAACATACTTCATCACGCTGTTCTTACTCGGATTGGGTCATGACTAAACGCTGTTCTTACATGGATTACACTGATTACACGGTCGGAAATTTTATGCCTTAACGACGACTGTCTAACTAATACCAAGGCGCTACGTATCTTTCACAGAATTGCTGAAAATGTTTATTTTGTAGTATCCAACTAACTACTCTCAACTAGTCAATCTCTAAATGTTGATTTATGGTGCGGAATGTGTTGACATGCCGCTGGGTATTGAGCGCTTCATATTGACGATGTACCAGTAATACTGTAATGAAAATTGTACAAAATATATATTGGATTAAACTTAATCATTACAATTCTCTCAAATAACGTTGGGTAAATTTAAAACCACGAGATGCGAGACAGAATAACGAATGAAACCGTTGTGATATAAAGTACGAAAATCTTGTGTGTAAAATTTCTTTGTTCACGGCTCCGTTTGTGTAAAACAGTGACTTTCTCGAAAAGAGTAATATTGTGTCTTGGATTTTTCTTCTCAAAAGTCAGTGCCGTAATAACTAAGCTTGGGGTAGTTAAAAATAGACCCATAGCAGCGTCCGCATATTAAAAAAACATACACTGAGGTATGTCTTTTATATTTGACAAGGAACATGGCATTGTGTGCAAATCATAAAAATCTCATTTTATTATTTCCATAATTAAAATAGATTTTTGATTTTTTTTTTATTATTTATTCGATTATGTTAATTTAGATTTTTTTATTGAAAGTTTCTTAGTATACTTGTTTGCTAAATGTTGCGAGCTAAATTAGAACAATTTCTTCTTATCCTATGAAGTTGAAATTGTACGCATGACAAACCCAAGATAAATGGAACCTGATGCTATGCACAGGGTTGTGTCCTTTTGATTGATGAACAGCAAAATTACATCTTTATTTTCAACACAATAAACAACCCTACAATCCACAAATATTGTATGACTACTTCCGTCTTTGTCTTATTGACTATAATAATGACCTGAGCTGTGATCGGCTTTCAAGTCATAAAATATTGAATTATTGTGGACACGACATTCCATTACATTTATGTTTATGCCTATTTGATCATTTTTGTTTAAATCAACATTCTTAGGAAAATTTACACAATTTTCTAAGTTATTTTCGTACGTAAGTTACCAAAATAATTATAGTTCTTGAAATTGCTCTATAAAGGTTCCACGTAATCTATCAATTAATATATGCCGCTTTATTTACATTCAGCTACCCTAAAATCGTTCTAATTTATCAAAAGAGTCCTAACTCAGTTCTCTTTCAATGAAAATGAGATTTTACTCAGTGGTTCGTAGGTTCATTTTAGTATAAAAGAAGATATTTTGTGCTCTTTTTCGTTTATTACCAGGGGTGAATGTTTCACTTGGGCGAGGCTTTGTGTAATAAAATGAATGCTTTCCTGTGTCCGGGCATCGATAGCGATGCGTGGTTCGGAAATATTCGATGCAACCACGTTTTGTTACCAGAATGTTTTCGATTGGACATTGTTCGAATTTTTTTGTGAAACAAAATTGCTTTGAACTATTTTCAATCAATTCCGTGCGTATTATTGTTTACCGCGAGTAAATATTGCGTGTAACAGTATGTATTATAATAAAAAATATAAAAAAATATGTCTATATTTTTATACTTCGGATTTTTTTATATTTGGATATAGAAATACCTTACCGAGACTGAGTTAAAGAGTATAAATTACTCACGTCCATGTTAACTGCTACTCATAGTGCAGCCTGTTGAATAGGATAAGGAAAAAACGCCAGAACCCTTATGTTAGAGGTCATTAGGCTTAGTACCGCCCAGTTTAATTAATAACCACTCGAAATAAGTGAATAATCGCTTGTATACGCGTATGATGACAGGATTATATTGCCATCTGAATTGTAATACAAAAAGAAATGAATATCCACCACACAATAGGACTTCTAGCAAACAGAGATATTACTAACGTTTTGAATGATAACAAAACTTCTTCGAGAATCAGTAGTATATTTTTAATTATTTTGATTGAAATGTTCAAGAACCTGTTGAAAAGACTATTTCAAGTACATTAGCTCATTATGATTATGATAATGTAATTAATATTACGGATATCCATCATGAATATTGAGAACTTGTCAATAACCATTGAATATTCATACAATAATCATCATAAATTAATGATAAAGAAAATAGTTATACAGATAAATTAACGACATAATTAATACGTAATACCTGTGACGAGTTAATGGATCGTAGGATTATAAACTAAGCTAATATTATTCATGAGGTGTCATAAAACTGAAAGCTTGACTGCGTTTCGCAATAAAAACAAGTTCATTAGCTATAAATATCATCATCATAATAAAATTATTATTCATATTTATGTTAATCTTCAATTTTCGCTTAAGAGTGATGAATTTAATCAAGTCTTCGCTAGCATGCTTGCCAAGACAAGACATGACAATGTATTCTTGAAGATTACTGTCACTTTCCAATAACATATTACAAATAATACGTAGTATGTCTATGTCTTTAGTCACAGTTTTGGCATTTGCTATGATAACATGACAGCTCGTGAATCTTCAGTGGTATAACAGTACACTTAAATCCTTGCTAAGTTTAGTAGATTTAATTATAACGAAACACAAACTTTGTGGTTGATGATTTTAGCTAGCATAGTATTATTTGTTCCGTCCGAAGTCAGTCATACTTGCTTGCTACCTCTGAGAACTCCTCTTGTATAAGTGTAACCAGCTACCTAGAGTAATCCCTCAGACCAGAACACAATTGCTATAAAGAATCGTGTAATATTACGCGACAGATATAGATAAAGCGCTGGTACCTTCAGAGCGAAACACACATATGTATGCCCTACCATCTACAAACATCACCTACAAAGTTACATTTCTTTAGCGACTAGGATACAATCAGTACTATTACTCTCGCCGATACATAGATACTATACGATACGATCGTACATACGATATATTTTTTTCTTATCAAAATCAGACTACGTACCAATATAATCTTTCTTAAACTTAAAAAATGCACTAATACGCGCTCGCTTCTTTGATAAATGTACATCAGCGTAGATGTAATAAGTAAATTATTACCTACTATTGAAGCACTTAGTGTACCGTCAGAAAATTAAACAAAAAATAATACACTGTTACATCATGTGGCTATTTCTCCCAAATTGCCGCACTTTCTGCGTGAATCTTGTTGTGGCTTGGCAACAATGTTGGCTACATGCCAATAAGCTTGTTCATTTATTGTCATTATTCATAAATTTACCTAAAGTAATTTAACCAACTTACCCGTACTAGCTGCTAAGCAAATATATGGAATATTTATAGTCGTTAGTACTTTCCTAGTCGTAATTTTGTTTATGAGATGGATTTTCTTTGTCTATAAAAATGAAGTGTCTTTCTATGATGTCGCTAAGGCCTTTTTAGGTTTATATAGTAGAACGTCTTTTTTATGAATATTTTGTTTCGGGTGCGTCGTGGGCTTCATTCATAAATATCAGTTGTATAATAATGTTAGTAAGCTTTTACGTAGCCGTATAATACAACAATTTTTATAATCGCAGCTTAATGACAAATAAATATTGACATTTCTGTTGAGAAAAGAATATTTAAAGTTTGAAGTTATCATACTTAGGTTCAAACTATTGATTTCATCCTGAGTCATAAATCTTTACTTAATTATAATATACGAGTAAGCTTATTATTATTATGAACAATATCGTGAAGTGATTATTACTTATTACTGGTATTATTATAGTCACTTGAAGCAGTCTAGCCAGAATCCTCGTGCCCGCAATTCCTAAACGATAGAGAACCAGAGTTCTTTCGTTCTCAGCAGCGCACCACTGATGCCTATAATCTTCTTGATGTCTGCGATGGGAAATAAAAAGAAAAACAATTGACAAACGTTCTGATATTCGTTAAGGTTTTAAAACCTGAGATACAGGTTTTCTCTTATTTCAATATCCCAGGACGATACCCCTTTACCATCAGACAGCTCCTCGACGTGTCTTTCTATTTTCATATGTATAAGTCTTAAAAATGTAGTCACTTTACTAAATAAAGACATTGATTTACATAAATGCAATGAATTTTGTATGTCCAAATACAACGCACCAATCGGTGGACGCGTCTTTTAATAAGTAAACAGAATACCTTCTCTACAAAAGAGGGTTATTTTGCTATAAAATTTTATTGGCTGCTTTCTTCAGATGCTTGAAAGTATAATAGTACTTACGCCAATAGCTGTAAAAAAGTACTATTATTAATATCGCACAAACAGTCTGCGAATCCTTTTTATGTTTTATATTATGTTCTTGTAGCACCTACACAATTTTCAAGTTTTGTTTAAGTAAATAAAGGTTAAGTAATGCTTATGTCCAAAACACTTATCAAAAATACTTAATTTGTAAACGGTATTGTAATTATAACTAAGGTTTCCTAAGGCTCGTAAGACTTAAATTTTCCTATAAACTCTGAGTCGGTTCTATATTTTGAGTATCTTTTTATGTTAAGTTCAGAAATTTACAAGCGTAAAATAATTGTATAGTTCTTTATATATGTTGCTTTCGAAGGTTTTTATCCATTTCATCTCTAACAATGAGTTCATTCATTGGATACATTTCATTAATCTTTTATTTTTATTTTCTGATTAACCCTCCAAACAGTTTTTACAGAAAATGTCAGGCCGTTTGTGTTTAAATTTTTTTTTCAGCAAACACGTTAACCTGTTTTTGCTGGCTCGCTTTCTATTCAAAGGAAGGGCTGTTTTTTATACAGTAATATAAAGTAACCGAAATTTAAGGAAAATAAAATAATCTGAAAAATAATATAAACATCTAAAACTATTTTTAGAATCAAAAGTACCCAAAATCTATATCTATGTTTGGTTCCAAAAAAATATATTTATTTTTTCTCTAAACAGAAAGATAGCAAAGTAAATATTTATTTCCTATTTTACAAGTCCATTATTATTACTTAAATTTCTCCTCTTTAACATCTCTATCTAATTCATAAACATATTTCATCATCAAAATGCCAACATATAAGGTATCCTGATAAAAATTTCATATGCTTAAATGTCATATTGATTACCCATAAACAATTATTTAAAGTAAGACTTTGACGTATATAGCCATGAAAACAAAATAATTGAAGCATATAAGTATGAACTTAATTTTTTTTAAATCAATGTAAATTACATTTTGCTTGAATTTACTAGCAACCTGCATCTATACTAATATATTGAAAAAGAGCGAAATTTCTTATTTTGTATGTATGTTTGATACACAGAATAAGAAAAATAATATATTATAATATTCGTTAACTAAGTATTTCAATCATACCAGCTGCCATGGACATGCCTGCGTGAATAGTTCAAGTTCTAGGTAATTTGTGTAAATATTTTCTTTGTTGTAACTATTACTATTTTTTTACTTATTTTACGGTTTTGTTTATATAAAGCTTTGTGCATGTAACAGTTAATGAAATATTGGAATTTAAAATAGTGAATATTTAAATTTCGTGTCTGCAACTGGCTGTAAAGCATCCAAAATGTTAGTACAAAGATAATTCATCTATCGAGCGCAGTTGTTTATAGTTTAAACATTGCTTCGGACACTTTGTAGTTGAGAACAATTGGGACCCATCGGAGAACAACATGAAGAACTAAGTTTCAATGATGACTTCTAAGAGTACTGTAGTATTGGATTGGAGAATGGCCAGCGTCTAACAATAAGTAAGATGTTGATAGTTTTTGAATACGTAAGCGCTTTTGGCTGTTCGACTCTCAATAGTGTTTATAGTTGTCTCCTATAATTATTAATTTTAGACCGAACCACCAACAAAATATGAAATACATCGTATATAATATTAGCATACAAATACTAAATAGTACAGTTATTGTAAGAGTACAAATCATTGAAAGATAACGCTATCAAACTTTGATTAAGAAAATCAATCGCCAATAATATAATACTTAAAAAAATTTAAATCATCTTAAAATAGCCTCTTTCATCATGCTAATTTTATTTTAGTAAAGTCATTATTTTTTATTGTATGTACGTTAACAAATATTTCAAACATCTTTAAATTTCAATGAATTAAATTGTTAATAACATGGAAGCTAAAGTATAACAAATGTTGTACGCCGTGAGATGGATTAGCGGATTAAGGCGTACCTAACCCGGTGGCTTGTGTGTGTCAACTTTATAAACCCCGACGCACATGTTATTATATTTTTGGGAAAGCGAAATTAGGCTTTCATTTAATCGTGTGTAAGGAATATACGACCTGAAGAAGACAGCTTTCGTTGGATTGAGAAAGCTCAAGACCGTTCTGAGTGGTGAAAATTAAGGGAGGCGTATGTCCAGCAAATAGATAGGGTCTATAGCTTCTCACGGTATAGATTGAGGATAATTTATGAGTTTCTAAGTTTTATTGTATCGAATAATATTATAGTTAATCAATACATTACACTTATATTTGTAATTTATTTTGTTTCCTACAAAAGTATATTATATTGCACACTGTTATTAGACTGAATACTCATCATGTTATACCCGAAGTCCAAAATGACTAATGTAATTTCTGTTGTAAGTGAAAATTAAATATTAGATTTAATAAACTATCTACACTTAGGACTGGATCCTATTTTGCTGCAACGTTGGAATTGTGCCAACTTCTAACAATGGTCACAGGCTGCAATTATATCCGTGCTGACCATGTAGTGAGAAAATAGGCTATTTACCACATTTCTTGTCGGCTTTGGTTGTACTTGAGTTGTAAAATATGTTTTAAACTGTACCCCGACTGATGTATTCTGTCTCTGTGACGACGTATTTAAGTAATGCGGTGCAAGTAATGTTTTCAGACATAAATAATGTTTATTGATATTTACTGTTATTAGAAAAGTAACTAGTATTATTAAAGTTAATTACGCTGCTAAGTAATGAAAGTGGCTACGACGATAAATGGTTGTTTCTGATCTTTAGACTTTGTAGTCTATTGATATGATCATTTCCAGTAATCGTATATATTGGTAGGGTTTTACCTGGCTAACTTAGTTTGCTACCACAGCACCTATGAAAATTTACCGTGAAATGTTCTACGTAATTCAGTTCAAGAGTCATAGAGCGTGCAATAAGTGGCAACTTGTTGAAACAAATTCCTTAACAACGCTTTTTTAGGAGTCAATTGGCAGAAATCGTTATGTATCGTCTATGGAAATCATATAAAAACGGAAATTCCAAAAGGGATTTTAAGCATATGCGGAACGTAATGTAATTAAGATGAACTGATACGAACCGACAGAAGGTTTATTAACTCGATTTGTGTTTATAAGATTGAAATCAGTAAAGAAAAAACGGCATTTATTTCATTCATAAGGTTGTAAGCTTACGTTTCTTTCTATAAGTCTAAATAAAATTACTCAGAGATAGATTTAACAATCCTTTAATTTTCTCAAGATTATGTGCGTGTTACATTAATTATCATTTGCTTCGGTGAAGGAAAACATCGTGAGGAAATCTGCACACCAGAGAGTTCACCATAATGTTTTTAAAGATTTGTGAAATCTACCAATCCGCACTTGGCCAGCGTGGTGAACTATGGCCTGTACCCCTAACATTGTGTGAGGAGACCCGAGGCCAGCAGTGAGACAGTTATTGGTAGTCATGATGAGATTTAACAACGGTTACTTCTTAAGTTATTTTGCACTGTATAAACCTCGTTTATTAATTTCATTCATCACTTAGGAATTACGTTTACGGTAATAATAATTTCTTTGTTTTTGATATTAGCTTCACGTGTATGAATAAAATTCTATTTGATCTTGCCATGTTAAAATATTATAAGACGGTGGTAGAGAGGGTTAGTAAGGAGGTTAATGAACTATCTGAATTTTGTTTTCATGACTTTTTGTCATCAGTACCTAAATAGTTATTAGTAAATATTCGCTTCTATCAGTAATTTTCTAATTTCAAACGAAATCTGATTTCAATATTTCATACTGATTATACCTGAAATATGCAAATATTCTTTCTTGGTTATGAGTCGAGAACGCTCGAGATTAATATTAAACATTTCATACAACCAGAATAGCGATTGCTGTCAGTTTTAGTACTTGGCATAAAACAGCAGATATTTTCACAACGTGCAACGTAGTAGTTTAAAAATTTTCAGTTAACGATGTACTAAACTTATAACCTTCTTAAGGTAACCAAACTTTGATCTCCTGAGAACAAAAAGAATAGCCATGAAGTTGTAGTTGTACTTCTTGCACGCGGCGTTTGCCTGTAATAGGTTGTGCACGTAGTTATAAAAACACTGTATATTGTTAATCTTTGATGTTATCGTGAAACAATTGTTGGCAGAACTAATAAAAAAAATATTGAGAAATAAAATGTTTAAATAAGAACTTATTCGCTCATGTCGTTACGAAAGACATTCATCGTCATTCATTACAACACATTTAATCACTTGTCTACGTAATTATATAACGTTTCAAGAAAAAAAATAACTTAAATGTCAAAGAGTTTTGTGAATATGAATGTGGAAGAAGCTAATTATAATTAAAAATAAATATATATATCTAAAACAAGAAAAAATGTACTTATATGTTAATATTATACACATGAAATGACCCCAATATTAGGGATTACTCTCATCTTACCCCAAATACTTGTTCCCAAATGAGAGCATATAAATATTGAGTGCAGCTGTCTTCGAAATTATTTTTAGGCACAACTTAAGTTGGCTATAATTGTCTTTGTACTTATTTAACGTAAATAATAAAAACTTCCTATTTGAAAACCATACTATTACATTTATAACTATACTTTTTACAAAACTTTAATTTTTAACGTAGTCAGTTAGTTTATATATGTATTTAATTTAAGATATTACCATAGTGACATAACTAGACATGTTCGCAAGAACTTCGTTAAACTATGGAGTAATTTGATGACAAGCCAGCGTTACTTGTTAATGACTTAGTACTATTTACCGAGTGAGCTCCTAGTATTAAATTCGTGACCTCAATTTGCAACTCCATGTTTTCACGCGAGTATTATATTATATAGAAGATGTCGAGTAATTAGATTGTTGCAATAAGTACAGTATTCGTTTTATCTTTATTAATATAATTAAAAATAAATTATTTATGTACTGTTATGATTAGTCGACTATAACAAAATTTAAAACTGCTTTGATAAAGTCTAATGTTATTTAGTTTAATATTAATTCTAAGTAGAGAAATTCTCGTAAATATTTCAACAAATAAAAATGTCTTCTTTATTTGTTTAATATTTGCTTTACTTATACATAATACGTTTCAGTAAATCCAATTTAACAAACAATATTAGTTAATTTAAAAATAGAAAAGTTAAAAATAAGAAAAAAATAACGTACCTATTATTGTATATATAATGAAAAGCATTAGGTAAAAATTGACATTTAAACTATAACTTAATTCCATTCTACCGCTTACGAGCATACATTTATATAGTTTAATATTGAAAATGTTAATGATCGTATACAGCAATATGTTTTTAAGCCTAGTTATCTATTTTTATTTGGTTTTGTTTTATATCTTTTAAATTATTATTATAGCAACGAAGAAAAGTATTTTTTACTTCTATACGTGTTTCTATAAGAAATTATTTGAAAATGATTCTGAATTAATCATTATTAATATATATATTATAGTGCAGTTTTATTACAGTGTAGTTTTAATTGAATACAGGATGGTAAAACTTCCATCACGTTGACGATCGCAGGACCGCTTAGTTAAATGTTGGGTTTAAAATGTGGGAAAAGTATGCCCATGGCATGCAAAGTAGGCCTTTCTTCTCAGAAAATCTCTGAATTGTTATGAATAGCAATACGTTATCTCTTACCTCTTGACTTTGTGAAAATAAATATTTGTGGAAAGGTGTGATACCTTTATTTTCTTCGCCCTTCGGTTATCAACTGGTTTTCTTTAGTGTTATGAATAACAATTTTAAATTTATTACTTTAGTATCTTTATAATGATGCTAAACAGTTTTGTTTAGTACACGTAGTAAAGTGAATGGTTTCAGATAAACAATTAACAAATTTAACATATAATAGCATAAACATAACTTTGAATCATTTGAAAACACGATTGTGTTTTCCTCAGATTTCCAATAATGATATTGCTCGAATTTCCATTCCAGAAAGCACACTCATACTTACAAAGTCACAAAATTACCATTATAGAATTCTATTATGAAAATGACAATAATTAAAAATTCTACAGAGACAATACACAAACAATAGAACGTAGATTTAACAAACAATTGAGCGCTACAACTTCCACGACCAGCGCTTTACAACGCGCCATAAAATTGTTTCCGAAATGCAAATATTATTCAAAACGAGCCATCTATGCAAACTACGTGGTAATTTCACGGAACCTCTTTCAAATTTTAATATTAATTGCTGTAATAATCTTGTAACGTTCAATAAATTATACGTTCATCAGAGTACTGGTAATGAACCGAGTAATAAATGCTTGAAGGTGAATGTTACACCGTAGCATGTGGAAGCCGACATTGAATTGGTTTTAATAATTTTAAGTGCTTAGGATATAACTGTTACCTACTGGCATTGAGCTAAATAAAGAATTTTATACTTCGCTAAATTAAAAACATACGTGTTCTATGTCGCAACTGATATAATCTTTGCTCACTTATATTAAGTATGATCTGTATTCACGCGTGGGGAAATGTATTTGCTATCGCAAAAAAAACATTAAAACAGATATTACATTTATGATTTTCACAAAGCAATCATTTAAGTTTTGTTACAAAAATCGTTTTATTTGCCACATTTTTTTTCCGACTTTAATATCAACTTCGATTCTTGGTACGTTTTTGGCAACCTCAATTAAAATGATAAATATTGTTTTATATTTTAAGTCGACCCTCAATAAGGTCTGCCTGACCTGAAGAAGATAGTAGACATCCCCTGGATTCAGAAGGCTTTCGACCGGTCTGAGTGGCACAAATTTGGGGAAGCCTATGTCCAGAAGTGGACTTTCAGAGACTGATGGATGGATTGATTTAAAGTTTTATTTTACGAATATACACATAAACGTATTTCCAAGTAGGTAACTTTGTTTCAATGAATTTCATTAAATTCAAATCATCACTTTATTATAAATTAGCTTTTAATGGAAAGGGTCTTTATTTAGCTCAAGTATCCTCTCAGCGTGAGACTGAGTTATCGTCATAGTTTACTTTGCTGATCGACGTTAATGTAGAGATGTCTTTTCAATAAAATTTTATTGAGAAGTGCCCTAAAAGCATTCTGTGTGCCATTTTCAATAAAATTTAATTGAATTCTTAGCATTTTAATTCAGAATTAATGTATTTCTAAGAACATTTCTTTCTGATTAAATAATGAACATTTTTATTGTTTCTTCATTGATTTTTTTAAGAACCAACTAATTGAACGCATTTTTTTAAATTTAATTGAAAAATAAGTACTTTAGTCTTTCTTACTTATAAAAATATTTTTTACATGTAACCACAAAACCTATGTATAGTACCGAAAATTGTTATAAAAACTTTATAAATATAATAATATCGAAATAAATTTCCATTTGGCTTTCAATATCTTTTACAATTTTCATTTCATTTATTTTTAGTCTTTGTTTCAATCTTATATCTTAAAATCACATTGTAAATTATTTCTAAAAGCTACAATTGATATTATGCATTGAAATTCATTCTAACGAACGATTTTCTGTGAAATCCAAGAATACCCACGCCATTTCCATTACTGACTCAGTACTAACTTAGTTAGACCAAGGAAAATAAATTTGTTTGCTATCTGTCAGCCAAGAAATATTGAAGTGGTAAACGTCTGAAATTTTCAGATTTCATTAAATTTCCCTCCAAACTTTCTGCTACTTCTTAGTTCGTAAGTAGTCGGTAAATATTCGAAAATGTTTGAATTTTCCCTCATTTCTTATCGGTTTTCGCAGCCATAGTAACTTTATAAATGACTCTCTTTTTAATAATGATTTTGTTATATTAAAAACGATTAGATTTATCAAGGATCTTTAATTAAAGGTATTATCATTTCTATGTTAAAATTACTATTACTTATGGGATTACTTTCAAAATACTCTGACTTTACATCTGAATAATTTGAAAAGACCATTGGTCCCTTAATCTTTAATAATGGCCAAGTTGATCTTGAACCCATCAGCGGACTACTCTGTAGATGGAAACCCTGGCCGTTTTTCCTAGGTAGTCCTATTACTTTAGAATGACGGTAATACGCCATGTCAATGTCAGTATGATGGTAAAGTATAAGTATAAAAACCAAGTATCAAATGCAATTAAACCTTTCTACAATGCCTGATGACATTACCCTAGGAAATTAATTTATTTGGTCATATAAATTAGTGCTTGACCGCAATCCCACCTGATGGTAAGTAAATATGCAGTCCTAAGTGCTGATTGCAGTAAATTATTAAAACCTTTCTTTTTCTCTCTATTGTGTCCTCCGCCTAAAGTTTGTCTGGAAGAGATGACTCTATAGCGTTAAGACCGTCTTTTGTACTACTCTTGTTATTTAAAGTACCTACATAATTTTGTTTTTGTTGCTTTTTTGGAGTTTACAATAAAGAGTATTATTTTATATTATTAAAAACCCATCCACTCTTTTCTTCAAAACTTCTACGTTATAGGGGAATTAAGTTCTATTATATCTTGCTTTGTAGAACGTTATGCTAACTGTTATCTCAACATACATACGCAACTTTATATGCACGATCTGTGGCGCAGATGTCATTGCAATGTGTTCTGTGGTATCGGGTCTATAATAACAATTATGTGGTTACCAACCGCCTAAATTGAATTGTCATTTGGATCTACTAAATGAACTTCAACACTGTTTGGCGTAATGATAGACATGAAATGGTTATACGAATTATTTACATAATTTGGATTTAATTAATTATTGTACAGTGCGATAAATTGTCAGGGAAAAGAAGGCTAAAGAAAAAATTAATTGAATAGGAAATGTCTAAGAATAAAGAGATTTTAGCTAACTCTTTATCATGCAAAATATTTTTCCATATTGGACTGCGAATATTTTTCCGTCACAAAAATACAATAAATGTACTTCATTTAATTCATATCGGTAATCTGTACTTGCTTTTTTTAATTACCCTTCCTTCTTTCCTCCTTTTCTTTAGCTTAGTCTGCGATGCGTTGTTGAAGCCTGTGATCTACATTTACATATAACATTTAGATGATAGCATCTAACTAATTTTTATGAGTTAGTAAGCAAATACAATAAACCTGGCGATGCCGCATAATCTATAAGTTATTACTCAACATTGGTATGTTAGACAAACTCCTATTCATTTCGACAGAACAGGTCAATTTAACCCTGTACGAAGTTTTGGCATGTATCCCGTAAATCTACTTAATGATGGCCTCTTTCCAAGAACCGTTTCTTACCTAGGCTAAGCCAGTTACATTTGAGAGGCAGACTGATGACTTTTGTCAGATAAAGGTTTGGTCTCAATTTCAGCGAATTAGTTCTTGAAATTACGAATACTAATTTTAAATTGTTTTGTCATAGACAAATATAGTTCTTTCAATCATATAAAGTAATAATATATCTTTTGTAAACCCATATATTGCATATACTTTTTAAATAAGACCAAATTAATTCAAGTACGAACCTGATCAATATACTATAATAAGGAGAGGGAAATAGCTAACAGTGCTACCCGGTATCAATCAAATTAAACTAAATTGATTGCCTTAAACATTTAAATTATATTCTAAAAAATATTGACCGTAAGTACCCCATATATCATCCAAAACTACAAAAACCTCTAATAACTCCCAATTTGCAAGTTTATTCGAAATTTAAAAGCAGAGTTCGAGTAACTCATTACTCACAAAGAGGCATAGATCGTATAATACACACACTGTATTCAGACGAAATAAATAAGTCAAAGAAAAGATGTTACAGATATCCTCCTTGAATGGTTGAATGTGCTTAAATAATACTTACAATATTATGGTCATGCATGTCGTAAGTTATAAGTAAGTTATAGTCAGTCGTGTTTAGTAAATTAAGCCATTTTGTTAGGTTCTTTTACTTTATATTTCTATAAATTACGCAGCCCGAGTAAACCAGGCCATTGTTTTGCATCATGGTGAGATTGTTTACCTAGATACCTTACAAAATCTAACTAGAATCAATTGTTTTTACCCGATTGCGTTCACTTTGCAACATTATTTAAAGGTAAGAGTTAAGACGACCCGTTTGGCGCAATGTTTACTATGCCAGGTCGACAACCAAAATGTCCTAGTTTCGATTCCCAAGACAACAAAAAAAATAATAATGGGTTTATGTTACCATTATTGGTCTGGATGTGTGTGTCTTTGGTCAAGGACCACAGGGAACCCTAACATAAAGCTATGTGTGTTTTAACTTTATTTATTTATTAAGTGTATGTATGTAATGAACTGTGCCATACCAAAGGGCAATTTATTTATAAATTTGAATACAATAAATATCGTATCTAAGTATACACGGTCGCGATTATACGAATACAAGTGCTAAGAACAAGATTATCAATATACAAGTAATGCTTTGAACCGAGAACAATCTGTCAATAATCACACACGATCACATTATATGCCATATTGTTTACAAACATCACCTGAGTAAACAATCCGTTACGTCGTATATAGGTTGTATTAACATGTATTCGGACGTGGAAATACTTTAGTACAAGTACTTTAGAAGTCGGTTGAAGCTGAAACTATATATATGTTTAACTGCTTGGCAACAAATTATTTACCTCCGACACAAAAAGGAACAATAGAAAGTAGAATAATAACATTTCTCACCTTACCCTTTAATAACTTTATTACAAAAAAAAACATTTTTAAATTAAGCGTCGCGGTGTCGCTCAGCACCTGCCAATTCTAATATCAGATCTTTATCATCAGGTAGAGGGAAAAGAGTTTGTTATAACATATTTAAACATCTCAAATCCGATGGATATATATAATTGACATTCCAAGGTTTCCTCTACCACCTTCGAACTCTATCATGTTGGAATTGCCATCTAACCTACACATACCTGCTAAATGTCATGTATGTATAACTAGAAGTGGTTGAAATAACATTTTATATTAAAATATAGATACTCGTAAATGCATACAGACCAAGGCAATGAAAGCGTGTTAATTATAAGTAAGAACAGCCCTTGTCACGTCAGCTTTCAAACATAACAGACACACAGACCGATACATCAAACTTAGAAGTCCTCTATTCTTAATCAATATTTATAAAATGAAATGTTATTTTTAATTATTTATTATATCCATTTATCGTCAAATGCAATTTTATCTCCTTCTAATCCTTTCCCGGTAACTTATTTAGCAACGATCAAAAGATCACACATAATCTTAATGCCGTATACTGTGAATATAGTGAAGAACTATTTCCTCTTGCCCTAGTAAGTTGATATTTTACATATTCCTGTAGTTCCCATGGCCAACTTATAAAAGAAAAATGCGGCTTAGCGAACAGAGCCAAACGGAATCAATCCTCGAGGGAAAGATTTAACCAAAGAATTCTGTAGATGTGAATTCTGAGAACGATGTCTTTACGACTTTTTGATTGCCCATTACAGGTTAATGACGCCGCTGTAATTAGAAATGTTGATCTTGAATTGCTCTGGTATGACTCAATTACTTCAAATTACATTTATTCATTGGAACTTGAAAGTCAAGGATATTCTAATATCCTTATTCCTCTGACATTTTCAGTCTTAAATAAGGCGTATGTAAAAGTCACTTCAACGAAGAAGCCTGTAATTTTTCACATGATAAGTAATTCATTTGTAATTGTAAAAGTTACAATTTAATTTTTTTGTTACTCATATTGTTGTTAGATGTTTAAATTGTTGTTATATTCTAATAGTTTTATTGTTATTATACATTTTTATAATTGAGAGAATATTATTAGCTAATATCAAGCGAAGTTTATGTCAATTTTGAAATCATAGAAAATCGTTTTCATTCAGTAATCCCCTTTTTAATTTATCAATGAATAAGTCGTAACTTATCCATCTATGTATCAGTGTATCTTATTATTAAATCTCTTCTTTTTCCCGCTAGGTCCTGTAGTTGGCGATAGATACTTACCATCTGGTGAATACTCGGATCTGTCAGTTATTTACGTAAAAATGTAGTAACGTTTAAAACTTGAACAACGCTTCAAGTTATATATAAGTAACATGGATTTGTTTAAAAGAACTGTACTGTTTTATTCGTTACACCTTCATAAAGTTTCGTTTTATAGAACCATCCTGGCGCAGAGTTCTGTTTCCAATTTCTATGCGAAAATATGATCAGACTCAATATTGTAATCGTGTTCCTCCTTTGTGGTATATTCTGCCTTGGAATTGTAAATGCATTCTGTTTATTGTATAAATTATACAAAATATCCTACACGAAGCCTCATTTCTGTAGCAACAAAACTTTGCTTCTTAACGTAACAATACAGTGTTTTTATGAACAACTTTTGTTTTCGAATACTTGGTTCGATCTTTTACTGGAAGGTTTGTTATTTGAAATGAAGATCAAATAAAAATTTGGTTTCATAATAAACGTCTAGTTGTTATGCCTTCAGGGCCCTGCTTGTAGTAATATTTAGTAAGCCATCCGACTTCTAAATAGTATTTTATTTAAAATCTTAGATAAAGTTTTCTTGTTAGTCGAAACATAGTATACTTAAAAGTTAATGTAAAAATACTTACAGCTCCAACGGCTTGTGCCAATTGCCTTAATTATGGACAGCGAGTTACTATCGACGTAGTTTGAGAGGATGGCGCCTAATAGCAAAATACCTTAAGCGTTTTCGTCTCTTGCTAAGTTGTCTTGCAAAGTTCGTCGTTGCTTACAATGTCCGTCATTATCATTAAATAGTAATTATTAGGTAACCCATGTCGAAGCCTTCGGGTTTCATACCAATTTCCTATAATTAGGTGAGCAACTAAGTTTTCCACTACTTCTAATGAACCAGGAAATTTGAGTAGTCTCAAGGTTTGCCTTCTTAACTCTTATTCTAATAATGTATCATTTGACCAATATTAACTTTTCGTTCTCTAACTCTTTAGATTAAGATTTATGACTGCGTATTTGCTCACATTTTTCCATTATCTCATTTATGCTCTCTCTTCATTTAGAATCAAACGCCTATCTAAAATTGAAATCAGGTAGATTCCATAAAATGATCCAACCGTTTTATGATCTACTGAGGCTAAAAAAATATTCTGTTTCAATTATGATTAATGATTTACGTAGAACTGTTTTAAAGCCGACGAGAAATATGAGTGTTTTCTTTTCTCAGGAATAAAAATGAATTTGAGATTAAATTCGGATGGAAAAAGTAACCTCGTCCAATTAACAGACAGCGAAACAACCGCCCTATTATTTACTAAAATGCCTTAAAAGAAAGCTTGGTAAATATCTTAATAATATGAATAATTTATACTGAATACATTTCTGGCCGTTTTTCTAAACATTATTCAGTGTTAAGAAGTTTCCTTAAGCGTTCAGCCAATATTTATTATTTACGTCAGTTATTGTAGTGAATAAAAACACGAAATATAATCTACGAAAGTATTAAGAAACTCTTTTATAATTCATTGTTTTGATTAGATGAATGACGAAAGTAAAAACAGTAAAAATGATTTTGTTTTTTTTTGTTATTAATAATATTACCCTCTAAGGCTTATTTATAAAATTATTCTATATATTACTAGGAGCTAGGAAACTTTGCTAGAAGTACAAGTATCTCGAGTCTTCGTAACAACGTTTATGGCTTTCTGTTCAGTGTCGGTGGACTGATATCGATGAAATATTGGAAGCCGTTAGTAGGGATGATGGCATGGTTCCAACTGGACAGAATAGGCACTCTGCTGCTCACTGTCTTGACGTATAGATTATAATAAGGCTGCAACTGCAGTGCGTTTCCTTAAAAATTTACTGAATATTAAATGGGTGCAGTATTCCTTGATCAGCCTAAGGATTTTTTTTAATTATATTTTCTTAATTATTTTACTACAATACCGTTCCCTGTGTTTTGGATCTCATGGACACTAATAAAGGTAAAAACAAACACACATAGACTGAAAATAAAAATTTAAACAATTTTTTTAAAGTTTGGTTACTAGGTATCTGGCCCAGGATCCTCTTTAAGGCTCTCTTTTTAGTACGATGGAAGTACGATTGATGTTACCCAAATTATTTATTAGGTCTTTACTTAGCATACATTGTAAGTTCTTTCTCTCATATCGGTAAGTAAGATTACAGATCAAAATTTATCTCAAAAAAAAAAACCTTTTTTTTTGTGCTTTTATTATTTTTTTGGAATTAACAATAAAACTTAGAATGCAAGATATATTTAAAAATTAAAACAATACAGAAATTATAATTATATACTTAACTCTCAACATCAGCGTTTGGAAGGATTAAATGCAGTCAACATAAAATATTATCAAAAATGTAAAAAGCTTAATAAAAATGAGTGAGAAATTTGTCAGCTGCGGATAAAATTTGTAAACCTAAAAATTGTTTCCTGCAGGAATGACACGGCAGGTTACTCGTATAAAGTAATAAGGAAAATGTAGAATCGCTTGCCAATTTTAAATTCCAACTTCCAACTACCGTCATACTGCGACAGTTTGCAGTCTGCACAGTCTGCAAATTTTATAAATAATCAGTAGAAAAGTAACCGCCATTTTAGATTAGGCTCAATCAATGCTCTGTTCAATCAGATATTCGATCTATAGCAATAAATAGTTAAAACTTCTAATATATTCTACGTTCGTTATATCAGATATTAATCCCTGGATGACCGAGTTTTGCTCGGAGTATTTTTAGGTACATCATGTTTTTTTGGAATTAAATTTACTTATAAAAATGCAAATTACTGAGTGATGAAGTGATGCATAATATTTTTTGATCTTACCGACATAAATAATAAATAAATATATTTTTTTCTCACAAAAAGAAGGAACTCGAAA
>DWPA01000156.1:0-31948 GCA_018251375.1 Calpodes ethlius
TATTAATATGGTCGTTCGTTTGAACGTCCCCCGCGCGCTCCTGAACCTTTGATCCGATTGTACTTCAATTCTGGGTTATCGTTCCGCAGACGCTCTTGAATGATAATAGTCCTCCAAGTTCTGGTTCAAGGTCGGCGAAGCGTCGGCGACTTGTAATATCGCTCGTATCCACGAACAACGGTGACTACTCACTGTGAGGTGGGCCGTCTTCTTTCCCGTTAGCTCTTCAGGCTATAATTAAATTTCGGTGTGTACGTATACATCCAATATGAGCAGCTAAACTTCCACTATTTTACCACTGTTTAAATTTTGTTGCTATACAACGTCTGCCGGGTCAGCTAGTATCTTGTAATGTATTACATAAATGAGATGGAACAGAGAAAGAACCAAATGCCAGAGTGTGGTGGCTGGCCATGCGGCAGGTCTCAAGCAAATCAATGTCGCCATGTCACCTCTCCTCTAACACCAAAGTCGATGTGGTCTCGCAGTCCGAGCAGCTCGATGAGTCGGAATGCGAAGGTGAGACAACCGGCCGACGGCAGAGCTACGTTAATAAATATTATGTACGATGAATGCGTGAAATAATAGTCCCTCCCTAGACATGGACATCTCCTGCCGTCAGAACACATGTAGAAAATCAGAAAAATAAATAACTAAGATGTAACTAATAATTTTTACTACAATTCTCAATGAAATCGTTTGAAAAAGGAATATCAGGTTTTGAAAATAGTCTAGACAAAATATATAATATTATTTTAGAATATTTACTTAAAATTGTAGAACTACTAACGAAGACATCACCTCATATACCAAAGCAATATTAAGGTCTGGCCCAGTTGCCGATATTAAACCGAAATAAAAGGAATAGTTTTCGCTATGCACTGAGCATGAACCAGAAATTTAATTTCGCTCAATCTTGTTTCGATCTTTTTAGTTCATTACTTTTAAATTGCTTTCTTCTGCAGTCAGGTTTTTGGTTTTATTTATTATTTTTTGAAAAAACATTTGAGTATATGAAGTATTCTGAGTGGACGACAGATGTATATTACTATGTATAGACAGTAGTATTGGTATTCGTCGACAAAGTCAGAGTGCTGCTTGTAGCACGAGAGTTTCCACGGCTGACCACAGTCAGCGACGTGGCGGCCGAGACACTGAGATAGATCATCGTGGAAGCCAGGCGACACCAAAAATAAAAGGATTCAACTAATCCAAGGAATAAAACACGCATTACTTACTAATTCTTTATTTTACACAATTTCCGCTATAATACATATTTACAAACGTAAAAACGAATCGAAAAGTCACATTATAAAAAAGCTTGAGCAGAGCGGCGCCGCCGCCTCCGGACTAACCTAGCTAGCCTACTGGTGGCGCGGCTCCCACTCCCCACTTAAGTGCACACAACGTTACGTCTACATCCACACCCGACCCGCCCACGACACCGACGACAGATGGAGAGCGAGAGGAGATCCTGATCTAAATAAAAATCTTCATAAATAAATAAATTGTAACTATATTAGGATTCGTATTGTACTAAGTTTGTATACAAAATTGCTTTCACCCATTTTATTTTCATACGACTGACTACCTACTCTACGTATCCAGCTATCGCTCTCGTGATCATTTTATAAAAGTATTAAAAGTATTAATCCAATTCATCATATCTTCGATCAAATTTAAGTACCCGCGCGACCGCGGCGTACCGCCCGCGCACACCCGCGAGTAAATTTGTCGAGGAATGTCATCGTCGTCACCGCCACGAGGAGAGGCCCCGCGTGACGCCCTTACCTAACTTATAAATTATTATCTTACTAGTAGATCGTTGAAATAGAACTGGTTTAGTTTTGTGACGTGCGAGTTTAAAGTAACCTCGTGCTGTATGTTTACCGAGACGGCACTGAAATAATTTTTAGGTCGACCTTGGCGCGGTCTTTCACAACATTTCGTGTTCAGTCAAGTAATGAGAGTGTCGGCCGCGTCGTCGGCTGGCGGCGACCGGCCGGGGCCCCGCGGGGGCTCCGGGTGACTCCGGCGGGGCCCCGGCGAGGCTCCGGCCGCCTCGCGTCCGCTTCGTCGTAAAAAGGAACCGACAACAGTTTTTAGGAATCGAATCGACGCGAGGCGGGCCCGAACCCGAGCCGGCCGCAGCCTCCGATATTGTTCTAAGCGCGAACGCATTAAATGATGGAGGTGATCAGTCGCGCCTTGAAGTTGACTATCCTCTCGGAGGTCTGCGCGATACGGAGGATGAGATCTTGGATGAGGTTGGCGATGCCCCTGTTGGCGATGATGAACAGCCTAGTGATGGGGCCGGGGACTCCCTCGGTGAGGTTGTCGCCCTTGGCGGCGCCGGCGTCCTCGCCTTCTGCGGCGGCGCCGGCGTCACCGGACGAGCCGGAGGACGAGCCGGCGACCAGCTGGAAACATCACCGACACATGTCACAGATCGTCCAGACTTACAGATGACTACTTGCAATATTATTTCGATATCTTTCTACAATTTATGAATCGCTATAATTGATTGCAAGGCGGTCATTACGGGCTATCTACCGATAACAACTATGCGGCAAGACGACAAAAAACAAAACAAAGTTAGAAATATTGTCATCGTTAGGTAATGTAGTCTGAAAGCAAAGTTAGATCTAATGAAGTGCAGGTAACTATTCAAATTCTAAGTGAACTACTAAGGGTTAAAGTAAAAAGCTGTTAAGGGCGGCAACGAGGAATACTATGTACACGTGTTAGACAACAGACGCTACTGCAATACAACGCTACGGTCACGAACAACAACAACGGCCGACGAGGCGGACGCAGCGACGACCACTCCGGCGACGATCTACGGAACTACACATGTAACGCTACGGTTGTTTGTGTGAGTGTACTTGTGGGTCGTTCGGGTCCAAGGTGGCCGAGTGGGAGGCTGTTAGGCCCACGTTCAGCGAGTCGGTGCCCGCGAACAGCCGGAACGCGGAGCCCGCCGCCCGAGCCATCGCCTCCGCAGGACGCTGCAACACCACTAACTCACTCGACACCGTATCACAGCATCATGGATTCCGAGTCGCTCCGGGATTCCAGGGAGGCAGCCAAAATGTATCTTAATGTGAAGCTCAGAATGGCGTTCAAAATAGAAATTTAGATAGATTCGACAGAATTCCTTCTATGGGCACACATACGGCCTCGTCCGTGTCCTGTGTACTGCATTACGGTTGCTAAGCCGCTTCCCATAAGTTGTTTAGTTTAGACTTTAAAATCCTAGCCGACGGTGTTATGGTACGGTGGTACTTGTTAGGTGATTTTATTAAACGTAAATAGATTATGTCGGGAAGTAGATGGTGATGATAGTTGATAGTCTTAAGCAAAAAGAAAACATGAAAAAGTAGGTAATGTGGAATGAACGAAGATCATTATTCGTATTTGTGTTATTCAATACGCACCCTGACGATGTCGAATAAGAAGTTGCCGGAGCCGCCGCCCGAAGATCCGCCTGAGCCTCCGAAGCCCAGGAATCTGGAAAATATTAAGTACGACTTTATGACAAGGTAATAAATCTGGAGATACTGTTCCTCGTCTTTCTGTATCCTGTGTTTGAAACTGTGCCAAGTATTTGTAGAAACGAAAAGAAAATTTGTAGAAACTATTTTGTTAGGTACTCATAAATAAAACAACATAGTTTTGATTTTTTATGCTCGGCCAGCCACCTACTATTACAATGACACCACTGCGGTAGAAATTATACCAATATTTTGACCGACTTATATCAGTCGTATTCAGATGATATAATGCCATTGTAGACAAAAGAAAATTGTACCACTACCAACACTACCAAACCTTTTAAAGTTTCAGCTATGCCTCGTAACCCACCCCGCGCCCGCGCGGTCTTGCTGACTACATGTAACACAACCACATATCGATCACAGAAGTGAACAGTGTATTCAGTAGTTAGGGGCAGCACATAATAGAAATCGCACGATAGGCTCGACGCAATGTTTGGTACCCACCTCATTGAAATCATATCGTGCGAACTCAATAGCGTTGCAAAAACCAATGGCACTCTCTCGGAGTATTGTTTGCGATGTTGCAATACAAAACTTGTCGATAGGTACACAACGATTGCTGATATTTACTTTGATAAAATAAAATTTAACTAGGCATCAGCTTAATAACATTATTCACGATTAATGTTACAGTATTTCGATATATATTGTAACAAATTGCCTTATTTCTTTCACGTTAAGGACAGAGAAAGAGAGCAGCCGGCGCCCCGACAGCCACTGTAACATTGACATGAACAGTGTTTACCTCTTGTTTCTATTTTCTTCGCTGTCGTCGGCGTCGTCGAGAGTGATCTCGTCGATGGTGGCGGAGTTGGTCTGCGCGGCGGTCTGCTGGTCGTCCGCGGCCTGACCCTCGCCGAAGGCCACTCGAACTTCGGCCTGCTGGGACTCCGCTCCGGAGAGAAGCTGATTTTCTTCGGCGATCGCGTTCTGTAACACGATTACGCTGTTAGTGTTAGGTATTGGCAGAAGCTCAGTGATAATGAAATGGTCTGTGGCGATGCGATGCGATGCGATGAGGTGACGTGACGTGACGTGACGATGAAGACGCGCGGTCTGCGCGCGTCCGCTCTGCCGCTCTCTGGCAGGCTGATGGTGCGCGATAAGGACGCTCATACCGGCAGGAAGTGCAACGCCCTCCGGCGACGCAAGGGTGCGGCGGTGCTGGTGGCGGGCTCCGCGGTGGAGCTCGTCGTGGGCTCACTCTCGTCCTCGTCCTCATCGTCGTCGTCGTCATCCAATTCCACCGTCCCGCCGCCTTCGTTCTTTCCTTGGTTGTTTCGGTTCCCTAAGAAGGCACGGAGGAACAGCGGTCCGAAAGTCTTCAGGACCTGGCTGGTGATCTCCTGTACCTTCTGTTCGATTATCTAGAACACACACCGCCCGTAGGGTACCGTAATGGCCACTCAAAAAATATATGATGTTAACATGTCCTGCAAAAGAATTTGTCTGCGATCAATCAGCTAGGTGCTTCAGCGTGAATATTTAGAGATATGCTTGGCGTTGCTGTAACTTTGTCTGCATGGTTATAAGCCCCAGAAGCTTAGACAGTTTATGATTAATAACTTGCATAGGTAGTTGGGTTACTATTGGTACATTCTAATAAAGTAATAATAATTTGCTCAATGTTAATAAAATACATATATACGAGTAGGATCGGTATTACTTCGAAGCAGGACCTACGTCCAGCAGTGGACCTTTAAAGATGGATAGATAGGGTCATTACGATAAAATATAAAAAGTCAATATAAAAAGTTAACTATAATAAAATAGTTTTTATTGTTAGCGAATAATGTGGTGCAATTCTCGTAGACAAAACTAAATACATTATAATATATCATTATATTACATTTAACAATAAATAACATAAATAGGTGTGCGTCTCGATCAGTATCGAGAGATTTATTCATATTACCTTTTCGTTTGCATATGTTACAGTCTTATTTATTTATTGACCAATATATTGTGGTACAGAACTGCATAAATGAATCCAAACTAACTGAACTATTGTCAATCATAATCAGTAGTTGACAGGTCTGGTCACTCAGTTACTTGACATTGAATTCTGAGTTGGATCTTGGATCACGTCGTCCTTGACACGGGTAGTCGGGTCACTTTAGTGACTGTAACATATACAGACTAGAGACTGCGGCACGACCGCTGGGGATATCGTTAGACCTACCTGAGTGAGTGTGGGGAAGAGCTGGCGCAAGATGCCGATGGTTCGCTTGTTGCGCTCGCTGAGCTCGGAGCCGGGCGCGCCCAGGTTCAAGGTCGCCAAAGTTTCCTACAAACGTAACATAGTGTGTTTCTTAAAATAATATCAAAATTTCTTCATGTAATATAGAGTGAAAAGTATTTTCACACCGGAGATTTCTTGAAGCACTTAAAACTTAGGGTTGCACTGCGAAATTTGCTTCAATAATTCAGGGGACTGGTGTTTATATTAAAGCGCCTATCTAGTTCCAAGAACCGGTTGGGTATTGTATGTACTCGTAGGTAGGTCACAAAATTGTCGGTTAAAAAGAATTTGAATAATTACGAGTTGCTTAAAATTTTACTATAACGACTGGATCAAAACGCACGTGATTGTAAATTATTACGAAACAAAGGAGTTCAAGGGTCAAAGAATATCTGTCGTTTAAAATCATCGTTCCCATCGTAAAATACTGTGAGCAATTAGGTTGTGTGTAATTGTTTTATAAGGAGAGGTAGGTACCGGTTAGGGGCACGCGATACCATCGTTTGCCACTGGACCCAGTCGCCTGTGACCGTTTGGCTCACAGATCGCCGCCATGCCGAAATATTCGAGGGCCTCGCAATTTGGTCGACAAAACCGTTCGCTTCATCGCAGGCAAGGTGGGATTTCGTGTTTTTATATACGAAGCGTGTGGTAAGATGCGCATCGAGATTAGTTTTCTTCACGAGTAATATTTTTTGCGCAATGCACTTACAACTTTTTGTGATTGTGAGACAATGGTAATGGTTGAAAATATTTTTATTCTGTTGTATGATACTAAGATATTTGCGTATTGCTATTATGTTAATCTAAGACAATGTAAATGAGCGTTAATTTGCATGAGGCGACGTAGTGATGGCGGTGACCGCAATGGTCCAGTCGGGCGGCGGCCGGCACGCCTGCCTGGTCAACGGGGCCGGCATCGGGCTCGTCGCACGCGCGTCGCCTCGCCGAACGAGCTCGCGCTGAAGTTTTGTCTCGATCTCGGCTCCAACTACATACTACGAACCTACATACGCTCGGGTCGACGCTGGGTACTTCAATATTTAATTAGACCCTTAATAATATCTTTTTGGGATCAATACTGTCGTCACGATGTTGTCGATGCGATGGCCGCTTACTAGAGTGTTGACGTGTCTAAAACTATTTTGGAAACATGTCCGCGGTTCCCTGTCAATGAGTTTAAAAGTGATATGGTTTTAGTTAAAAGAAACGTTTTAAAATTAAGTAGCTGAGGGAACGTTGCGTGGCGGTGAGCGCTGTGCTTACAGAATATTTTTCTGCACGCATAATCATTTTTTTAAATTGCCCTTGAACGACGTGAACCTAAATAAAACGGAAAATGCACTTCAGCAAATTAATAATAAAATAACGTAGATATTAGGTTAGGAATTTATATTTTTTATTTTCAGCATCTCGAAATTAGTTTGGACTCGCTTTAAAGGTAGGTCTTGGAGCAGTTCCGTATACGATGTAGGAATATAGAAGCTACTACTTTCGTTTCACTAATAACAAAAGCGGAGATCTCTACGGACGGACCTGCCAAACATGAGGAACAATGGCGGTTAAAATGATATTTGTTTTTATTCATATGATCCATAATCAAGGCCTTAGTAAAAAAGACGCTAACACACTCATACCCGTGCAGTAGGATTCTCTGTATCGCAGGTGGCATGGACAACACAAATAACATTTCACTAACACCCATGCCCCGAGAATAAATATTTATCCGTCACATAAATTTCTGCCCCGGCCGGGAATCGAATCCAGGGCCCTTCGCTTCGCAGGCAGGGTCAGTACCAATTAGGCTACGGAGCTGTCAGCAAAACTACAGCAAAAATATGATTAGATGGGTTTCTTTAAATTTAATATATTTTTATTTGTGAGCCGTTTCTAATAAAATTAAATGGTACTATAACCTTACTGAAAATTGCATCGAAATTGGTGAAGCTTTTTTGAGGTCGGCAGGAATATGTTTACATATGTACATCCGATATAGTCTTACAATATATTTCATTTTATTATGATGATTAAATCGTTGACATAATACAAACAAAATATTGGACATCGTAGAGACAGACTGGAGCACGAGGGCTTGGTTAGTACAATAATATCGACCGGAGTGAAAGACAGTGGTGACGATATGTTAGATAATGAATTATAGCAGTGTGTTTAATGAATGGATCGAAACCAAAAATATACCTGAGCGCTGGCAGCGGGGGCGATGATTTCGATAATCTCTGGTCTGTTGTCATCGGCAGCCGCGGGGTCGGGCTGCGCTGCGGGCTCGGGCTGTGCCGCCGGTTCGGGTTGCGCCGCGGGCTCGGGCTGCGCTGCCGGCTCGGGAGCGGGCGCGGCGGCCGCCAACGCTAGTAGCGCTACGAAGTACACTGCACTCCTCATGATTGTGACGGGATGGGGTTTTGTTCACGTTCGTTGCGTCTTGGGTCGTCACGTCTCACCTGCTAGGATAACGTCCGTCAGTATTCGTGCAGCTAGCGAGCAACGCGTGCCGCGTGAGGTGTGAGGCGATCATTTCCAACTATTATCAACTCCGTATTGCGTAAGGCTGTACAAATAAGCGCAATGTACTAACTACTACTAAAAAAATCAAACATTCTACAGAACCTTCGCCCTATGAGCCGCTTAGCCAATCAAATTTTTGGTAACTTTGACAGAATACTAATTGGAACTTCTAATACTTTATAAAAAATAAGTACAAAGCTTCAATTGCACATGGAGCGACTCGTAATGATGTAATTGGGTAATAGACCTTTAACCCCCGCGAGGTTCGCCGACTGTTGGCATTTGAACGGTTATCGAATCCGAACAGTTTTTGCTTCTCGTCGAAGTGTGTACCGTCGTCCGACTCGCGGCACCCGCAGCGAGGATGCGTGCGCGGCGAGCGAGCCTCGCTCCGATCTAATGTGGTTTGCACAATTCGATTGCCTCACCGGCACTCGCGTCTACGTTGGTCCAGTGTGTTCCCGAGTACACTGTTGTTACCAAATGTTAAATTTAATATTAAAAGACGCTATCATGGTATAACGTACCACCGGTCGTCTAGTTGGTGTTACATAAAACAAGTCAGGTTACGCAATATCTACATTAAATGAAATGTCTCAAGTTCATTCGTGGTTGCGAGAAATGTTAATATGTTAATTCGAGCTGCGAGTAGAAAATAAGGACAGAATGTTACCTTCGTTTATTCGTTGTGTACAAATTTACTTTATATCGTAAAATGGTGTAAGGACTCGCTATAAAATTAAAGTCGCTTTTATTGTATGCCTAACCTTTTGTAAAAGCCAAGGTTCATATCGTTTGTTCATTAATTATAAGTGCGTCCCGAGTAATTTTTGCTGCAATCGCGTTGCTCTCGCCGCGACATTTAAATGGCATCATGAGAGTTTAGTCGACTCGTTAACAATTACTTTGCAAATCAAAAAACATAATTTTTATTTGCTACATAGTGTTCATAATCTTTGTTCGTATTATAACAAACAGCGCAACACTGGCATTAATAATCTTGCGCAATAGTTACGCGAGCGCCGCAGTTTCACGGGGATGTTTCTAGTAGTAGTTTAAACATTCGGTGTCGTCCGGCAGCGGCCATGAGATATTGGGACGATATCGTTACGACGTACGACGGTGCGCTCCGCCGCTAGTTCCGCGAGGCGAAGTTACATCGAGATCATTGTAAACACTCCAACAATTACTTAAAAACAGCGCCGCGAGTACATGACGCAACGCTGACACCGTCCGACACGGAATACTCATTACTGTATCGAGTGTTGCACGGAAAAACCTTCTTGATGCATTTACAGTTGGACTCGCGCGATAGCACCACTACCGACGTTAGATTGTGTACTCACGGTAAAGGGAATATACGCTATCTTGTTTTGTCAATAAAACCTGTAAACACACCTTTATTGACTCGTAATGATACCAGTACAGACCTCGTTCAGATCCTCTTTACTGCTAATGTTTAACACATTTCATTGAGATACTGTAAATTGATGATAAAAATGTTCAATAAACAATTAAAATTAAAAACATGGACCATTTCTATACTCTTTGTCAATACCATCACATTATAATGAATATCCCACCGTCGTTGATAAGATGTAGATAAAGATAAAATTTCATAGCTAAGTATCACGACCGAAATTTTTTGTTTTGTAAAGACTGTTCTTAAAAGAACGCAGAATGATTTCATGCAGCTACGTGGCTTGATAAATAGCGGCGTCGGTATGTAGTCGCCGTAATTCGAGCTAATATAACACTTAAAATTGCGCGAAGTGAGAGGATCGGGAATTTCCAGCGGCCGCGCGGCCGCAGCTGCGGGCTTGACGTAATCCGCGCAGGGCGGCTCACATGCCACGACAAATAATTTACCTTCATTTTTGTAAAAACAACAGTTCGTAGTCGTACTTCTTGCTACGATCAATTATATTTTTGAATAATTATACACACACCTAAGTATACAAATATAGTATAAATATTATTTATTTTATAAAAACCTTGGATAACGTGGTACATTCGCTTCGTGCCGTAATTAACCGTAAGTAAAATAACAACCTACAAAACGACTAGCTCATAAATGACATAATATCTCATTATCACCGTTTGGTTTCCGTAACGCGAAGTTTACTGAGTGTCCATAATTTAAAAAGTTAAAACACGTATACGTTTAAACGACTCGGAGTCGTTGCCTTTGTACGTTTAAGGTTGTATAAAAAACTTGCACCTAATATTTATAAAGTTCAATCAGTTAGCTTTGTTATTAATCTACTCTCCGTAACCAGCCATTATACATTATTATAAGCATTGTTAGATTAAAAGGAGTTCAAAGATTTTATGTATCTATGAACGTCGACAATTGCTGTTGATAAAGTAGCAAATTCTTAGAGTATTACAACGATGTCAACACTACCGTCAGAAATTCTACTTTCGTCTTGTAAACAAATTTATTGAAATTTTACGCTCGATTGCAACGTCCGGGAGTTGTTGAAACAAAAGTAAATTAACAATTATTTTTATTGTCGATTAATGTCGCTGAATGTGATAGAGAAGTAATTATTTGGTTTGCCGTAATTGAATTTGGTTTTCGACAACAATCGCTCGTGAAATCGTTTGAACCCATGTTCTACAAATAATCAAGAAACTACTCAACTGACCAATGTAACCATTACGGCTTGGAATATTGTGTATCTCTAATTTGTATGTTTACTTTATTCAGCAGGAATTTAAAATTGGTCAGCAATTATACTAAATTATAAAATATGGGGATCACCCCATTTATTTTTAGTCGGAACCAACCTCCTCTGGTCGTGGTTCAGGTTCCTGTAGTGGGGATGCTTACCAGCCTGGTTGGCTACCGGTCTCGTAAGCTTGCCTGTGATCAATTGCTTATTAAGTTTCCTGGGCATGCGAGTGAAAAAACACATTGCTCTTTGGTTTTTATTGCCTATCTTCCTTATTAAGAATAACACGTTTAAAGTCTTAAAAATATTAATAATTACAAAACCCGCGCGCCTTATACGAAAACCTGCTAAGTGCGCCACTTTGAATTTCAAAAGTGATTTGTGAGGTCGACCACCCATGACCTCCATAGCCCACAGGTTTCCGACTGTGTCGTAAGTTAGGTAACGCCGTACGCTGCGCGCCAGCCTGCGCCGTGCGTACACCGCGCATACCCGACGATAGCACAGTGGACATGCGCACGGAGCCGTCAACGTGTCACCGAGCATATAAACCATTACATGTGAACCTGCAGTGAAAGGGCGGTTCACTATCGTATTCCTATATACGGCGTCCCCCTGCAGGTAGCCCTCATTGAGGTCCTTTTGAAACAGGAAGAGTTAAATACATCGTTTTTCTTAAAGGTTAAAGATCCTGAGTCGACGTAATAGATTCGAATCTATGAGCACTGGCACAGCGGAGCTGAAAAGGACTGTACTCGTAGTTAAATGCTGCACTGACGACTTTTAAACCGCGTTACTCTGCAACGGTTCGAACAAAAAAGTCAACGGCAGGGTTACTTAAATCATTCGTTATTATTTTTCTTTAGTAACTATTTTTTTATCCTGTTATTTATACTAATCTACATATTATTTATGCTACCCATGACAGCTCGCTCGCCCGGCCTCGTGTTTGACAACCGTGAGCATCGCTGCTAGCGGCGCCATTCATATTGCGATAGGTATATTTATGTTCATTACAAGATCGTTTCAAAATTTGAATCAACTCTCGCCGAATGGACTCGGCATTCATTGACTCAGTCAAACGGTACGATAGAGTGTGGAAGAGGTATAATGTTACGTGTGTTTTGTGGTGGAGTTTTATTCACGTTTATCTATAATTGAAGCGTGATATTGATGTTTTTACTTGATTTATTGAATTATAATAAAGACAGAACAATGGAAACCAATTGTAACATAATAACAATACGTTCGAATGATGTCGGACTGGCGGCGACTGCTGCGGCGGTCCGTCTCGATCGTTGTCTATAATAACCGACATTACGTTAATTATGTAGTATGAAAGGTGATAAAATAAGCAAGCTGAGACGATTTTATTTACTTTTAAATATTATTAAAAATAAAATAAAGAAGTAAACGTACAGCGCACCTCCGTTTGGTATCCGTTTCAGCCCACGGACATCTCAAGTTAACCAAATATACAACTATAAAGTTATTTAATTCAACTTCGACGTAAACTGATATCCTTTGCACATTAAACCAAACAGACACTTGAGATTCAACTCTGATACATGCTTTAGTAATGTACATAATAAAATACCAAGGTATATCGAGGGCAAGTTTGTTGTATACTTGCGGCGCGCGCGGGCGCACCATTCTACGATATAATTTGGTTGATTGTCGCTCCGCTCTTCCGGTTCGAAAGGCGGCCAGTAGTGTTTGGCTTCTATAATTAGATAACTACAATACATTTTATTGCGAATCACTTGTGTTGCTATTATTGCAAGTTTTAACATTAAAATTAAACTAAAAAAATATTTAATGTAATGATAAAATGAAGAAAATTTAAATGAAACTTAAATGCCACCGATGTATTACTTTTGTGTGTACGTGTAAATTATGTTTTTTTTTTCATATTCCAGCGTAAAAATAATTTTCATCACAATGGCGCCACATCCCGATCGTTTATAAATAACTTCGTATTTGTCTTATAACGTTCCCGAACGCACTGCACATAAATTTGGATGCGAGTAGCCTTCACTCAAATTTTAACGAAAGATTACGATTAGATTTACGATAGAATTTCGTCAACAAATATCTAGGTTTAGAGACATTATTTTACTAGTTATTGGATATAAAACCTGAGGTAACCGCGGCCGTAACTCGGTTATTTATATCCCCATCACTTACTCCGTCGCTAGTCACGTGTCGCAATTCGCCACTCTAATGTATGTAACTAAATAACAAATGTACATAAGTTTCATGTGACTAACCTAGCAGCGCATGAAACAAGCTCCAGCTGTAGGTACTGATAGCACCGGCATGGTCCGACATTCTCCGAGCTTTCTCAGATACGGGGAGGGACCCGTGCCCTTTAGTCGGCCAACTTGGGATGTAATTCTCGAACCGTTTTGAAACTGTATAATAGGAAGAAGAAGCGAATTCCGAATATAGGATATTTATAAATCGACGTTGACCGACTGGGCGCATTAATACCTTGTGTCGTGTAAAGTTTTACCGGTTTTCTTTAGATTTCTGACGATAAGAACAAGAAAAAATTATGCATAATTTTCTTAGTTAGCATTTACAAAAAAACAATTATGAAGATTTAGAAACCGTAAAGTCCGAATTCCGTTTGCGGAACGGCGCCTCTGTCGCCCAGGGAGAGGAGACCGGCGATGCATGTCGGTCGCTCTATCACTAGCGATCCAGCTACCCAGTTTATTTCACGATAATCAAAGACTGTACACCACATACATATCGCATACACGAGTTTGAGCGCTGAGAAACTGTTTAACTTAATGTCTTTACTCACGTGCTGGTCGGAATATTCCACCCATTACATCTCAGGCTCAGCACGAGCCGTCTATTAAGTAATGATGGTTAAATGATTTATTGTTTCACATCAGTTTATTCCATTTCAGCCATTCCAGCAGACAGCATAGAGAACACTATTCCGTGAGTCTGTTAATTTATCGCGGTAATGCCGGTGGTTTAGTGATCTTTACGCGATACAGCCAGTCGGCGGTTGCTCCATCGCTCCACTTGGCGAAGGATAACGGACATGCGTGGGGCAACGCGAGCTGTATCGCGGCTGGCGATGCTTTATACTTCACTTTAACGAGATTTATAGTTTTAATACTCGTGCAGATATTATGAGAAATTAAGATGGGGCCAGTGTAAAGTTAATGTATTGTAATAACTCACGAGCAAATTTAATCTCTAACTCTATTCGTTATAATCTATTAATTATAATCCTAATCGAATTTTCTTATTTCTTTCTTTTGTATTAACACTATGTCCAAATCGGTCAACCGTCAAATATAATAAATTGTAAACATTGATTGTAAATTAGTCACTTTATGATGTTGCGAAAACCTCCCGTTAAAGTAGTCGAGTGTCCGTGTTTTCCGCCGAGATATTACATTACCAGAGTGACTCTCTGAAAGTAAAATCCGGTTACAAAAAACTATTACCTGAACGTTTTGTCGGTTCAGTTCACAGGCGTCATTGTTGTCGGCGACGGTCGGCGACGGTCGGCGACGGTCGGCGGTCGGCGGCGGTCGGGCGACGTCGTGACTAAGCGACCTGCACTATTTATAGCATTACGAACTATTTATAGTTGTTAATTACTCATTGAAAAAACAAAGTTTCTGTAATTTAACCGAATTGACTATTTACAGAAATGTTTTTATTTTTGTAAAATGAAACTGTTTTATCGTTAAGGTATACATTTTTTGTACGTAACAAAATTGGTGCCATTCTATTGTAATATGTCTTCGATATATGGCTAGGAGTTACTAAAAACTTCCAAGTTACTTCCCTAGGAGACTCAAATTTAAAATTGATTACTTTCAGTTATTACTACTAATTCTTAAGTTAGTAGAAGTAAAGAGTTCGCCCGAGATGATCTCCGATGAGGCCGCATCTATACTCAACAGGATCAACTTTTCTGTTGTGGATACTTGAAATTAATAAGATCTATGGGATTTCTGGTCCCCTGGTCCCGTTGGTTAAAAATGTAAGGATCGCTGCAACTGACCGGAGTACGACAAGTCCATTCAGCTAAATATTGTTAATGCCGTAGGTATGCGTGATGCTACAAGTATTCGGTCAACATCATCCTGTATTGAAGTGCGCCTTGAACTCGGGCCGAGTGGACAACGGACGCAGTGTTTGTCTAATGTGGTCAGCTAGTCGCGGCCGGCGGCCGGCGGAGTTCATGGTTTCGCTTCATATGTTCCCACCATCCGTTTGACGACATTACGTGTTAAAGCAATATTGGCATACATTAAGCGTCAATGCATCGCATGTTAAATGTAAAGATTTTTTTACAGAGAGATGTAGCAACACACAAACCGGTATCGATAACGTAATACTCGGAGACGTGGCTTCACCAGGGAAAACCCATCCCTTAGTACTTGAAAAGTATTAGAAAGGATTTTTTAAATTGACATATTTTTATATGTGGAACGATAACCATAAACGAAGCAATAAATGTTACACCGAGTTCACTACAATAAATAAGTGAACGTTGCAAACGCACAGACAAACGAACAAAACGAGAGGCAGACGAACGGACAAACATTCAAGATACTGTTGCGCGACTTACAGCGTCTGTAAATATCATTATTAGCTGTTTCCCTTAAACACCTTTCATATGCGCACATACATCGATCAGCTTCAGTTTAGATACATGTACACATCAGTATATGTAAAATGAACACCAAAACGAAAAAGGACAAACATTTAGTGTCACAGCTGTTTAACGCAACAAAACAGGTAATTTGCGTATCCATTGTGAGCGCTCAGAACGAGCATTCAGAATTCCGGGTGTTTGATGTTTTGTTTGCTTTCATCTTTTCTTTCATATTTAACTTCGGACGATAAAGGTCGTTCAAACTTTACGCAAACGCATTGTGCAGCGGCGCCGCGCGTCGTTAGCGCAACCTAATGTTTGGGTCGACTTTAATTTTTTGCTTGTTCTTTAGTTTGTGAGCGCGAAGTACGTCGTCATTCACCTCGGCGGGAGCCTGACGGTGACAAAAGTTAAACAATCTTCATTGACGGTGTGGAAATGTTTGCAGCATTTACACATTTACTGGTGGCGAGCCGTTATGAACACAACATGAGTTCTATTGAAACAATATCTGTTATATCGCACGAGCACCGCGCCCGCGCCGGGACGGACTTGCTACATCACGTCCCTCCTGCTGTTTATTGTTTACATTGACTTAACGCTGTCAGTAAAATCTAACATTCTAATTGCTAACGTTCAACAATTGCCTCGGCTGCCCCCGCACTGTAACACCTGGCCCGTTAATAATAATGACTGTATATAAATTTTACTTCATGCCGTCATTTGCACTACGTCCTACTTAGGTAAGTTCCTAATAGTAAGTTGCACTTATCATCCTCGAGAGGTGAGCTTCGTTTTGATGGTTGTGGAATATACTGTATACTGTTCTTATATTCTTCTGTTTATAACTGAATATTACCTGCAAATAATGTAGCCAAGGAGAATAGAAAAAATATGACAATGTAATAATTTCAAACTCGTGTGTATTACAAATGACACTGTGTACCGTAGCGAGCCTCGTCTTATTACTTAACGGAGGAGCTCACGACGTTACTTAGTCACGCCTCGCCTCCAGATAATAATAAAATGAGGCGAATTATAACTGTCAAAGAGCGGAAGACTGTCGGTCGGTCCGTCGGTCGTTCCGGTGGTCGCCGCCAGGCGGTGTGCGTCGCTATTGTTCGTCCGAATCATTTTATTAAATCGCTCGTCTCGCGTCGTGTCGCAATCGTCACGTAACTCGCAGCTCCTTCCCGGAGCCGGCCCCGGGCCGAGTCCGTCACGAGGACATTATGACACCGGCCGTGCACCGTAACGTGGCGCTAAACTCATTTCCTTATTTTAATCATCTTAATACGTATCATTATTGTCCGGCCCGGCCGCCGCGTGCTCTCGCTGTGTCCGCCAAACATTTTACTTTATGTAACTTAAACAACTGCGGAATGTAAAAGTGTAACGAGTCTGTTACAACATTTAATTGTCCGAGAGCACCGCGCCGATAGACGAGACGCACTGACGTAGATATTCCTATTTTTTACTTGGAAATACTTAATTGTATTTGCACAGTAACGTCTATCTTTAGTTTTTTCTGTATGTATTGTAAACATTGTTTTTGTTCCATACTTTATTACACATTAGGAAAAATTAAATAGAACACGTTCGGTGTACACTGTTCGGTTGTACACTGCTATACTTAGAGAAGATCAAGTGGAAAATAAAGAGCAAAGTAAACACACTAGAGGGAGCAAATTTGAGTGAATTGACAAAATTGGAAACTTATCGTTGGTAACGCAACGAATGTGACGGCGTCCAGCAATTAACTCGTAGTTAACTCGAACGGAGTGGCGCTGCTGCCGCCGCCGCCTAACCTCCACCTCGATCCGGATTTCTTAATACACTAATTTCATGTTTCACAAGTGCTAGTAAAGCTGCAGTCGATAGTTGGCGATTTACGATCGCTATCGATGAGTCAGCGGGGCACAGATCCTGTTGGGGCAACTGCGGCCGCGCACCGGACGTGACGTAGCACCGAACGATATCATACTCTGCGGTGTCCACTGATAGCAGCAGATTTTTGCTGGAGTTATTGCTAAATTTCGAATAACACATATTCTAATCGAATTCAATTATCTAATTTCATTAGTAAGTAATGTCTCTTGTAAGTTATAAAGTCGTATGAAATGCGGTAAACGAATTGATCTAACATATTCGTAGAACTACCTTCAGTGCGGTGTAAAAAAATTATCTTGCTTCATGTAAACAGTTTATAATGTTGTTGTTGTTTAATTGTAATTATAATTATAGTTATAAAAAAAACTGAAATAAATATTACCTCATCTTCTGTGTGACATGTACACCTACTTTTGTATTAAAAAACCGATTAAATGAATTTACTCGGCGGGCCGTGCCTTCTGACTCAAAAGATTCATATCTCACACAATTGTGATAGACAGGACATCCGCACATAACTTTGGGTGTAGAAATGATGCGCCGGAGCTAGCCGAGGAGCTTTCGAAAGACTCCGTTGCGTTAGTGAGGCAGCGGTGGCGGCATTTTACTGTTTTACATAACAGGCGCGGCCTCACCGCGCTCACATTATAAATTATTATAGAATTTGTTACGTTAAGATGAGGAAACATCGTTTATTGTACACACGCTGCCATTTGCCATCGCCGGCGCTATTCGAACTGTATGAATATTGATAGATTTACTAATTGTGTTACGTATATACTTTTAGGATTCAGCTGTACGTGCCAATCCAGTGTGATCGTCTTATTGGACCTACTGTTCGCACCCACTCGCGGGTGATGCAACGAAAATACTTTTTAAATGTCACCGGCCATTTAATCATTCTGATCCCAAATATATCTATCTAATCTAAGCTACTACGTGTGAGTATCGAGGGGAAATCCAAATTAAATCATAAAAAGTGTAATAACTACTGCAGCCGATATATAAATACACCTAGAGTCTGCGGGAATAAAACTACGTTAAGACTACGTTAGCCGTATTTCCTGTTTCCTGGTGGCAGCCTCACGCCGCAGAGACAGCCGGGCGATGTTAAGTGTTTGTGTAATTGCTGTGATATGCATACGGCGGTCGTTCGCTCGCCGGCCGGGGCCGTGTCGCGTGCGCGTTAATATTGATCAGGGAGGACTCTCCGTTCGGTTGATTAGATTTTGTGTTTTAACATTTACGACTCCTCTATTTATGTAATCAGCTGCAGCTACGAGTCGTCTCTCAAATTGAAATGCGCTCCGATACGTAGTGTCACACATATTTTATCACGGTGTCTGAGCTTTAATCCAACCGTCACTTTTTTAACTGGTATTGTAACTACATCTATTATTAATTCACAACATTTTTAAAGTCTAATACATTACTTCCGGTACGAAAAACTAGTTTGACCACGATATTTTTTATCACAAACGCAATTATATTATAGAATTGAAATATGCATTTAACTTTCGCTAACACGATTCGAAGTCAGGCCCCGTAGACCATAATTCTATCTGCAAATTCTTAATAAGCCCACAGTGCTTCGTCAATGCTCATAGTATTCATACCGTGTATACAATTATATACCGATAGTAGACGCCTTCCTAATATTATCTCATAAGTTCTGGTTAAAATTCATTGAGGTATTAAGTCGAATGCGGCGGGCGGTTACGGGTTCGCCGCGCACAATGAGAATACTGCTATTATATCATTACGCGAGGACCGCAATCACACCGCAATTACAGTACTCGCTGTAAATAAGAGATGTTATCGGTAATTAAGTTACTTATTACTTGAATTAGTAATTACTTTACACATCCACCAATTAAGTACGGCCTTTTCGTGATTATGTTCGAGCGTCACTACGCTACGCTGCGTCCACGGTGTACATGAATAATTTTACACTGTTACACCAATTCTGAGAGTATATTCGCTGACATTATTTATTTTATTCGGCTTCGAGTGACTGAAGACTGACGGAATCAATTTCATGACTACATGATAACATCAAGTACTTATATTAAGAATCGAATTGGGATACATTTCGGCTAATATTCATTTGATATATTTATACAAAAAAAACACTGTACCAAAAATAGTTATCATTTAACTTCCTGTTGTCACATACGTTTACGACATTAAATAAAGTTTTCAAACGTGTTTCACAATATAATTTTCAACACATAAAAAAAGTGTTCTATCGGTATGGTAAGCGGCCCTATTGCGGTTACAATTATTAAAAAATCGTTGCAGTCCTCTAACTATAGGTGTAAAATGGAAAATTATTATTTCATTCATAAATTTTACATGATTTGGGTCTATTAAATTGAGGGCTGTGGATTTTGGAAATAAATAAAATAAAAAATGAAAGGAATTAACAGGTTTTTTAAATATTACATACGTATATGTACAATATTACGTGTTCTAACGGTCATCAAATAAAGGATTATAATTTTATGTAACCCTTTAGTAAATCAAGATAATAGCGCCTCCTGTTTGACCCAAAATATTTTATTTGTTAAGATGTTACCAAGTGGCAGTATTTTAATTTTCATTTAAAACGGTTAGGCTATTTCGAGTTTCATCGTGGACTATCGTCGTGACGCGAGATTTTCTCGTATGTCTAGTTATATTGCTAAAATGTCGAACGATTTTAAGTTACATGATGCTGAGGAAAAATATTTTTTGTCCTACAATATTGGGGATGTTTTTAATCGAACAAGATTTTTATTGATCGACCGATAAGGAAATGAGAGGTTAATCAATATATACAACTATATTATTTCCATATTTAAGGTTTTAGTTCGTCAACAGGAAAACCAGACATAATGTGTCGTTTTCCTTCAGTCTAATTTTTTTAACTTTAGAGCCAATCCGGTTGACGACTATATTAATCGCAGCGGTTATTTAAACAGTTTGTAACAAGGGTCGCCTTTCACTGCTCGCCGGCCAGTGGCCTTGCCCCGCGCCGCGCCCCGACCGTTTCAACTACTCGGCAATGGTTTCATTTAGCCAATCATCTGTACCATATTATGAATTTCTATATTTTAATGTAAATAACCGACAAACGAGCTGACGATCCACCTGATGGTAGGTGGTCAGAGTCGTCCAGCACTAGAGGTAGTACCCATGTTTTGCCCGACACGAAAGAAGACAGAAGAAAAAAAAAGTACCTCTCAAGTCAACAACTGTATTACGAAGGGTCGTTTGGCGGCAGACTCAAGCCGATGACAAGAGGGTGTAGATTGGACGTGCAGGCTTCGCGGGGACATAATAATACCTAATTATACAGTATTTGCTAGTATCGAGGAAAACATAGTTAAACGATGAATAATATGTTATTAACAGAATCGGGAGCAGCCTTGATTGGAGCGAAGCATACCGGAGTGGTAGTCATGATTTGTCTTGTGGTATCAGATTTATTATTATTTCTAATAAGATTTCGATTATACTTTAAGTTCAACAACTAATAAGAAACTCCCAAACTCGTTACCCTCTTTAAGGTGAAATTTAAAAGTTTATTAGTGCCTGATTTATAAAAGCATACAGTATATTTTAAATCCTTATGTTGTTGAAACCTCTTTCGTTCACCTTTCAATTGGCCGGACACTGATCACCCGAAAAAGACAACTGCTTTTATACATTTACTTCAACGTACCAACCCGATACTTATAATTGTATTTTTAATGTAAATTAATGATTAATTTTTATACATGCCCGAGATTTGCAATGTATACTCGCAAGGCGAACGACGCAAAATACGAACGAACAAGAATGTTTTCTATTTTTCATTGACCAACTCCATAAGCTCGTCGATAGGCCCGCGCCCGACCCTGCCACTGCGATCCCAAGAACATAATTAAATACTTTCAATAACTTTGCTTTATATTTATTTGTGTCCTGAAAAATAACTATAACTACAGCGTACAACGAAATATATCGTTATCGATCGCAACGCTAGACGAAAAGCAAGAATGTTGACTCTGTTCTCAATTGTGCAAGAGTTCTATCGAAGCTTAAATGACTGTAAAGGTGATACGCTATCCGTTTCATATATACCTAGTGCATGCAGTATTTTTTCTGTTTATATGTACAGAAATCTGATTTCTACGTTCAAGCCATAGGCACATTATTATGTCGAATCACTGATATATTTTGTAATTATCCTCATCTTGTATTGGAAATTAAGAAATTAGAAGAGAAAAAAAGCTTTATTTATTTTTACTTATATTACTGTTCCTTGGAGCGGTCACGGCAGTTGCTAAATAAATGTCCGCAATCCGCGGTGGATACAAGATTACGACTAACGTGAACAAAATTCTCGATTGAGCAATTTGCCAATATTAGAAATTTTACACGGGACGTTTCAATTAGCTTGGGCCTTTGTGAACTGCTTTTGATCACGTCAATCACGTATTTACGTGACGAATTATTTAAAATGAAAACTTCAGTTATAGGTCATTTTACTGTAATTACAAACGTAAATTATCTGACCTAGATAACTATATTATATTATATTTCGCGTAAAGGAATATAGATACAGGCCAGGTTTGTAAACTTATAAAATGACAATAATCTAACTGTAAGAATAAAGTTGTCAACGAAACTGTCGTTCCTCAACGAGGCGACGACCACAACCAATTATGTGGAATTGTTATAAATGATAGCGGCGACTCGTTTAACGTTACATATACAATTTTACTCGATTTTAAAAGAAAGTAACTGCAACGAGGAGTTGTAGCAGCGAATAATGTACTTTATAGTTCTTGACATCACGTACAGAACGCCATTCAGAGTTCGTCGTAAGAGAGGACGAGACGAGCGGGCGGATGAAAGGTGCAGCGGATATGTTCGAGTGTCGACCCGCTTTGTGAAACAGATCATCGTAAGAATTGTTGGCGATACTCGAGAGTGTGCTTGCGCAAAGCGAGAGTGTAGGGGCGGCGGTATCGGTGTCGGGTGATTGCGGAAGGTACTAAAGTAAATTGGGTATTTGTAACACGGGGGAGATGAAGGTTCGGCGATACAGATGGGTTCCTTCGACTTCACCATTATTATGAAGTGATGTTTAGATAATCCTAATAATTGGCCATGGAATATTTGAGCACACGCAATGCAGGGTTCCGTAGCTGTTAGTTGCTCGACTATTTCTGCTTTACTAGTTCAGCTTGCCTAGTTGTGATATTTTTCTTTTGAAGTTCGCTGTATGGTTAAATCATCACCTGGATTTTTTTCATACGTATGAATGAATAAAAAATCCCACGGTATGTGGGTCTTACAATCAATCAATCATTGGTAGTCGGATACAAGCGAGCTACTTTTTACGTTCTTCGCTTCTCGCGGCTCACGGCGTGGGATGCATTAAAAAACTAAATCGTATCACTTGCAGTACTATCTAGAAGAGATATATTATTATATAATAGTTATTGCATCATTATATATGGAGTATTTATACCTCGAGTTAAACAAAGGTTAGAAAGATAAATAATGATATTGCCTCAATATATTTGCAGAATATAATAAACTAAAAAAATATATAGATAGATCTGGTTAACTTATAGAGGCAGCCGGTGGTAAAGTTTAGCGTGTATTGTAATACGAATGCATTATGCAGTTATTGATTTACTCTCTCCGTAGCGATGCAGTTGTTATGATCTGGTTGAGGACTTCTGGTTAACTTTTCTCTTGAATTTTGTCGAATCTCTTCAAGACACTATAAAAAGAAGTTAGAAATGAATAAGATAGATTTAATAAGGCCCAAATACTTCATACAAAACATTTAATGCATAATTTTGATCCCGCAATAATGTTCTTAGTTTATTGGTGTGTAGGAAATCGTTGAAGTCTTTTGTTCAGAAATGTAGAGATGCGTAACGCTACGCAGCATCTACGTCACTAGATGGCCGCCGCTACGAGCGAGTGCTGTGATCGAGAACATTGCAATGGGATACAAATCGATCGAAAGACAGTAACTACATTTAAATCTATCGTTGCACCATGTCGCTTCATTATTTTTTTGTGATGTAAAATAAATGTTTGTGGAGAGAATTACTCAATCAACTGTCTCGGCCAGTGCTAACCCACATTCTACTAAATTACCATGTTACAATAATATGTAATACGATTCGTAATTATCACGATTATTTTATGCTCATAATAATCGTCGCTGCGTAACCAGGTCGGTTGGAAACGATTTCGAGAGAGTTTTATTTCTATTTGTAATGCTCGAGAGTCTTAATTGTCTCTCAAATGTCTCCTAATGGACGAAATATTACAAAACACTAAACGAACGAGCCTCTAACGGGCACCCCCGAGCGCCGCCCGCCGTCTGTCCACGGCGGCTCACTGCGGCTCGCGGGTTCCATGTGAACATGGAAGATGTTACGAAAATTGTAGCGGATCTTCAAACAGAATTAAGACCGTCGGAGTTGTTTCAAAACTCTCTGATTATCTTACTTGTTATCAAAGTTTACGGTCCACGGTCCCGACCCTCAGGTGACCTCGGATGGTTTAGTTCGTAGAATAATGGGATAATTTGTTGCCGAGTATATTTCTAACGAGAACGCGATGTAAGCATGCTAAACAATTAAATTGGTTTTACTCCAATCTAAATAAAGTTATTAAAATGTTAATGCAACTTCCCGGCTGTATGTTAACCATACGAAATTAAAATTAATACTCTATGTACTATCTTTAATTGCAGTAATTAAGAGTATATAATTATTTTTTACAGTTGTTATGACAAAACCAAAATCAATAACCGTTGCCAGAAAAACTTGACGAAAGTGGCGTTCAGAAATTTAATACAATATCATAGGTAATAATGTGGGGTAACTGTATTGTCTGTCCAATGTTGGTATGTCTCTCGCGGGGAGCGCACTATCTGGAGCGCGCGGCGACTGGGCGCTATGTGTGTCAGTGTCGGGTTTACTGAAGCCTTTAACTTTGTACGCAGCCTTGCGCGCGGGCCGCTTTATTCCTTCTATAATTGAATTTAAGTAGAATATTATATTGACTTCCGTTTTGTGTTCGGTGAAGGTAACATTTTTTGCAATCAAAGTTTTATAAAACGATTGTTAAATCACAGCCACTTTGTTAGAAAATAAATAACATACATAAAATACAGTTACACAACCTTTGTTCGCCGTGAACTCCGAAACTATTCAATTGACTTTAATGAAATTTTACACACACACTTCTTATTTGATTTCAAATATGGAAAAATAGTGCGTTATAAATGGCGTTACCATAGAGATATAACCTGACCCTAAGCGAATATAACCACACGACAAGAGATATTATAACGGCGCCATAGCTACCTAAATCATTTAATGTAGTGAGCATTTACAAGAGGTATCGCAAAAATAAAGAACCACCTTTTTACTTGAATTTACTCACAAACAAAAATGTTATCTCGGCAGAGGGCTTGAAGAGCCTTCATCTTTCGTTATTTCCTGTTCTTTCTCACAATAACACATTAGAGATGGTTTTGGTTTACCGATGTCCTCCAGTGGTCATTTAACATCAGGTGGCTCCCCTGCTTCTTCGTTGGCTATTTCCGTAAATGAAAGAGCACACGACACCACGGCCGGGTGACGCGCGGTGTCCCTCCGCCCGCCGCCCGCCGCCCCGTGCCCGGTGCCCTTTCCCTATCATTCGTGAAAGCGTTACGTCACACTCTGCGCTCCGATGTGCCCTGACACGGGCACGTACCGGACTACCATACCACGTATGCATGTGTGTGTGTATGTGTTGTACGTGATCAGCTACCACGGCCTTATCAAGACCTACTGCATTATAATAACTTTCGTAGAGATATATGGAACAGGTTGACATGTATTATCAGGAGAATATTAATTAATACTTTTGCATGTCACACTATCGGAGGTGTTAAATATGCTCATGAAAAATGTAACCAATTTCTAAAGTAAAATAACTCAATATAATAGATACGTAAAATAATAAGCGGTCCTTAATTTTATCGTGGTCGATGCGGTTTTATGTACGACGGGTTCGCTGGCACGAGATCATAAAACAAATCTACGCCCCTAATTGATTATTTAATAATATGTTCGAGGATGTATGTGTGGTAATTAGTTTCTTAGGGACTTTTGAACTACTTATCATGATTGACAAATGAGGGATCATTAGGAGCACCTTAATCGTCTCGTGGTAGTAGGCTGTTAAACATCACGCTCAACGCAATGTGATATCTTGTAACGTAAATAGACGTTCATAATTAGCGCCTTTTAGACGCGTTATGTATGTAATTTACTTTTCACAACACCATTTTTACGTAATCTTACTTTAGTTTTAAAATTATATCTTGTGATATGATGTAATTATTTTGAGTATGTGAGTCAAACATTTTAAGTTTGTTCGAGGTTGGCCTCGTATTTCGCAATGGTCGATATAACTGGTCGGAACTACCGCGCGACCTCCGATATGCTGCCATCTACTCACTTTTACATCCTTAACTAAGGACGTCTACAAAACTTTAACTGGTAAACAAACTATATACAAAACAACCTGCATGATTAATATACATTATATACATTAACCTAAATGAATGCATTTCAAAACATGAAATATTTTTTTTAAGCGTGGATTTCGGAGAGTATTGGCTGTGAATCGTATGTAACGTTGCGATAATGATATAATGTTGCGCAGTCCGTACCTCATTACCGATTAATTACGATAGAGGAAGGATCTAGAGGCTGAGCAACTAGACCGTGCGCGGTACAATGTTGCTGCAATACGCTCAGGCTTACAGTTACAGCGCAGCTCACTTAGATCTTTGACGTTGAATACCTTGATAGTTTCACATGTAGGCAAGCGCACTGATCGTGCGCAGATCATTTGAACATTACTAACCGCTTAAAATTATTTTATCGCATATTAGTTGAGGTTATACTACCGATTCAAACTATAAATCCTAAAAATACTTTTCGGTGTGTTCTAATTGTTCGATCCTGGGTCTATAAGTATTAAAGTACTAATAATAATTACGACGTGGTCCACAGGTCCGCCGGGCCGCGCGCCACGGTCGGCCGTGGAAACTTACCGCGAATTGCATTCAGGTGGCGGCAGGTCAATGTCTACTTAAAATATTATTTCGTGATCATAACGGTAAAGTACTAAGTAAGGACAAGTGTAGCACTTGTTGTTGCTCCGGTTTCAGACTTCTCTATCACATGATACGGACTTTGTAAATAAACATTAGTGTGAGACGAACATTTTCCAGTTATCGCCAGCAATTATACGAAGTGGTCATAAAGTCTTTTTGTCTGGTGCTCTGGTTGCAGCGTAAAAATGACAGATAAAGGACTAAAGACTATCCGAGGACATGAAACTGTAATGTTTTTATATATATTTATATCAGTGTGTTATTTATGCGAGCGGGAATTAATAAGAAGCAAATTGCTGTTTATTACATAAGAAACACGTCCGAACGTAGTGACGTCATTGTGACCTCACATTACACGTTCTCCGCGGCGTTCGCTGTTCTAAATGATTAATAAGAGATTTTATTTAAATTGCAGATTAATTATACAGAACTACTGACATTTAGCGAGTTACAAATATGTTTCGGTTCAATGTAATTTTTTCGTTCGTGGGGTATATGTGTGTTTATGTATTTCGATGCTGTTCGTAATTTTTATAAGCATATAAGGAAAAATCTAGGCATCGTGTTGAAACTTGTTAACGAGCTATTTACCAAGACGTAAATTAAACTAATAAGGAATTTATTTTTGCACAACAATGAGTGCCCACCCCCTGTTTCCTCCGTTAGATAGTATAGTTTTCCTAAACATCATCTCGGTCAACCGCAGAACTTACGATTTTGGTACCGTTCAGTAAAGAATGACCGCAAAACGTTTATTAAAGTTGGTCGTATGTCACAAACAGCCGGTCGGAACTGGTCCGCGGGGTCTCTGTATTTATATCACTGGGCCACGCGGCCCGTCGGCGTGTGCGTGCGCCGCGAGCGAACCTCGGAACAGCTGACGCACATGCTCGTGTGCGTGAGTAACTGTGTTTTGATGTATTCGTATCAGTGGGCCACGCGGCTCCTTCCATGTGTGTATCGGACGGCGTATCACAGCGGCGGCTGTGTGCAATGTTTACGCTAGTGCATGTGTTTACACGGACCGGCCACGCGGTGCGGCGCGTGTGTGCGCCGGGCCGCGGTGTGAGTGCGCGAAAGTGTTCGCAGTGACGCAACCGGTTACGTAACGCGGTGCGCGCGTTACACTCGCCCCGCGTGCGCGCACGTCCTTGCTGGCGGAATTAAATTGTTCGAGCTATTGTTCAATAGGGTAATAACAGTTACATTTGTTAATAACCAATTAACTTTTTTTATGTTTTATAGAATACTATATTTATTAAGTACATTATCTCTCGATTTTTTTATTGGAAATAATAGATTTTGTTGCGTTTTCCTGGTTCGCGAATTGAAAAACGTTGTTATAATACACTGACTCATGCAAATAAATATTCCGTTTGCGAAGCGATAGACAAGCGATATAACATCGCCACTGGATTTTCCGACACGATCCGTTGGGTTCTCCGTGACGCCGATTAAAGATTTCTCATAAAAACAATGTCGCTGCGACTTTATTAATAAATTACTGATTATGAAACTCCGATATTAAAAACGGATTAATTGTACTATGGACACAAATTTTTTATTTTTACATCGACACATAAAAACACGACCATTTAGCCTTCCCCGCGGCCACTGAACCAAATCGTAAACAGAGCATAGAAGAGAAAAACTTCAAGAGTCGCGTTGCGTGCCGCTACATGGTCGCACGGGTCGCTGCTAGTTGGAAATGTTAGAAATTCCGACAGTAATGTGAGACACTGATGACGCATTATTTCCTATATGATACCGACTGTGTCTTCCCCTCCAGTTAGCTACGTCACTGTTCACATCTTAGATGGACGAAGCGAGCCCGCTGCGGTTCGGGAAATAAGAGAGGAGTATCGGTCACCGATCGAAGAACTCTTCGCGCTCGGACGAAGGATGTAAAATATTACTAAATGAAATATTAAACAAAATATAGATTCCAGTGGTGAAAGCCGCCGCGCAAGCCGAATAATTCATCGATTAAATTTGCGCAGTAGTTTTTGTATTTGGTTTTTGGAGGCGGCGGCCACTTTATAATTTAAATATACATTTTTAACCAAATTAGAACGTGTTTCTTATGCGGTAGTTTTACCGCCCTTCCCCGGTGACGCCGCCAAGGTCGGAATATTAACTTTTAAATAAACGTGTCGAAATAACTTGCGACACCGCCGCGCTCGTATCCCCGAACGTGTGCTCCGGGCGCACATTGACAACGATATTGAGATGAAATTGATTTTTTTTCAATTTTATCGTCTCGTTTGAATAAATTTATAATGCGCAGTTTGCTAATTAACTTCAATATTGTTTAAAATTTGAGTGATTGTTAGCGGAGATGTTCGTTGACTAAATTTATGTTTAAAAAGTTGCATAATCAAGTGCTTCATGTTATTCGAAAATCTACTTTTTTTATTATTTTAAGTACAGCTTGTGATATATGTGCGACTCCGGTGGCCATACGTTGTGTTCGTATTACAGTCGTAGGTTCACCAGTAACGAGTGGCTCCCGGTATATTCAGGCTTTTCTTCTATTATCAAAGATGGAACTGGATTCTTAGATATTGTACTGTTCTAATAGTATATGCGATTGTTTCTTAATCGTAAACACGTTTACGATGTTTATCACGCCGATCTCGAGATGATTACTTTATTATCATGGGTAACAATGGTACGAGTACGTACTCCCTGCAGAATGTTTCCATGTCCATCATCTATTGAATGGCTGCTACAGATTGACTATAATTATCACAATATCAACGTAAGTACCTGACGTGGTACATCGCGGAATAACTGGACTAGGTGACACCTATTACGACATTTGGACAATTTTTTTTAGGGAAAATATTGCAAATGTATAATATTATTTTCATAAATACATTTTGTTGGTCCCTACAGAGGGCCTGTCTTAACTTTAAAGGTAAGTTGCCTCAGTAACAGTTAAGTATTGATTTAAATTCAACAAATGATTATTTCTACAAATAATGACTCCCTTTAAATTTTGTCGTCGTTCTCAGTCAGGTTGAACGACGTGCGTTTATTTTTGTGCGCGCAATACACGAGTATTTTGTTTATGAATGAAATTTATAAGATCGACGATCTTTATAATAGGTTACAAAAAGAATATAGTTGTTAACATCGTGTATTTAAAACAGCTGTGAGGAGCTGTGCGGTGACGCGCTGTGCCGGCGGGCAGAGTGCAAGGTCGCGAGGCGCTACCGAGAGTACGGTCACCATGAAGTCGTGGCTCACTTTTGGGATAGTTGTCGTTGATGTTAACATAAGTTGACTAGTTTTTATTTCGGTCATTCACTCAGAACGCCTAAACTTTGGACACCCTAACGTTGCATGGGAATCTCTCCCACGGATCTCTCCGTGCGAGCGATGTTGCCGCTGGATGCCTTTGTGGGTAAAAGGCGTTTGACAGCGACATGATGTGATATTTGTTATACTAATAGTTTCTTTATTCCATTGTTCGGTCGGCGCTTCTCACACTTGTGTTTTTTAATTATTATTATGTCACTATTTGAAAACATTCTCAGTTGACGGCAATTCAAGATGTAGCTAATCTGAAATTATGTGGATTGTAGTAGTTATAATAATTAACTTTTACATGTTAAATTATGAAATTCGACCTTTTCTGTAATTTGTGGTAGCAAACAGGTAACTCTAGACGCTCATAGCCCCGTGCTGGGATGCCCTGCGGAGTGGGCGGTAGGTACCATAAAATAAGAACGCACACATCCAGACTGAGGACAGAAATTTAAACGTTCAGTTTAAGTTTCTGCTCCGCTGCGAATCGAATTCAGTGTCCTTTGAATGGCGGTCCGGTATGGTGACTACGGCGCCACATGAGATTCCGTGTTAAAAAAAATCCTCCTACAGTTATAAGACGGTCTTTCGGCATCTCCTCCTGTAGGTGTCCGTTTATTTTTGGTTTGAATGTTATCTGTGGCGAGTGTTGCTTAAGGCGCTAGCCTGTACGTGAAGCTAATCGATAGATAAGTACCGTTGGCCAACCGCTCTGCACTTAATAATTTTATTTTTGCGGTAAATAACCAGTGATCAACTTAATTGAAATATATACCTACCGCTCCATGGATATCTAGAGCACTCCATTCGTCTCGGGTGGATTTCGTAAGTAGGTTATGTGCACTTATTAAGTTATAGCTTGTAGTTAAAAATCATTGCGTTTTAAGTTGCAACCGACGTTTAACATCGAAGACTATGAATCACATCTTGGATTAATCCGCGACACTAACTTTTAAGCGAACTTTACAAAAACCGTATTTTAGTTTCAGCCCGCCGGGGCAAGGAAAAATCATGGTAATTGAGCAATCGTCGGAGGCACGACGAGGCCGCTTCGGCCTCCGCCAAGAGCGCGGTCACACGTCCGGCGCCGGCGGACACGCGCGTCGCTCCACACTCCGTACAGGGAGTACGAGCTCGCTACCGACGGGACCGCGTTGTATTACATTCAATGATATCTACTAAATTCCGATGTAGACATTTATGTGATAGCCAAGTATTCGGTCTGGAGTTTTCTATGTCCGTCTCGCCCGCATCACGAAGAACCTATACGCATGTATTCATTTATTGATTGTTTTAACTGAAATTATTTTTGGTTATGAATGCGTAGTTACTAATTGCGCATTCTCTTTCTGCTCCATATGGAGAAGAAAATGTAGCTGTCGAGTTGTACGTAGTCATCGATCGAACTCATTACATCCATGAATGTCTACTGCGTGCCGCCAGCCGCGCGTCGCCCGACCGAGAGCGGAATTGAGGTTCCTCCCGTAGCGGGCGCATCGCGGCGCCCGACCGTGGCTGTTGACGATACGAAACAATCCGTGTATTCTAATTCTTTACCTGTACGTCATTCCACAATCTTGTTCACTCATCACATCAACGCTATATTATAAGTATTTTATCATTACGACGGTATGCAAATATCATAAACACGGAATCCATTACTCGCCATCCCCTGCATCAAATATTGAAATAGATTTTATGAGCTGATGGAGCACGAAGGATATACGTCTTGTTTTTTAGTGCAAATGATATTGAATGTACGTAATGCAAATTGTATTAGTCTACGATACGGTAGGTGGCCGTAATGTTCACCTTTGTATGCAGAGCGTTAAGCGCCCTCTTGCGACACGCCCCGGGAGTACCCCCCCCCCCCCCCCCCCCCCCCCCCCCCCCCCCCCGCCCCCCCCCCCCCGCCCCCCCCCCTCCCCCCGCGCC